>JAOUZG010020842.1:1993185-2038575 GCA_026289955.1 Argiope argentata
CTTTATTTAAGGAGAAAATGCAAACGGTAATAAGACAAATTTTTTTTTAGTTTGGTACATATGGAGAGAAGTTATTTGTTTTTAAATGAAATAATTAGAAAATAAATTAAGGGAATTCTAACAAAGTGGAAACTTTCCAATAAAACTTTTCTCCGCCAAAATATTGAAATCATTCCCAATCTGCAGAGAATTCACACAATTGCCCTCATTCCTACAAAAATTCACATTGCGTTTTTTAAAGGATTTTGTGTTGTCCCATTAAATCTCCATATGATTTGCATATGCCTTGTTAGCAAATATCTTTAAACATGTATCATTAAAACCCTCGTCAAATCATGATTTTCTTAATATTCTGAAGATACACAGAAATGACTTTTGTCGATTCTACAAAGTGTAACATGTATTAACTTTTTTGTGCTACATTTTAATTCAAAGTATATCATATATAATATACTTTAAGAAATATTAAAAGTATATTTCTTATTTGACATTGTTTTGAAATCAGCAAATCTGCAATGCAAATCCTAAAAATATGAATATTCACTGCTTTGAAACAAACAGTTGAAGTATTATTCTTTTTTTGAAAATATAGCCTGTCAAATCACATTATCTTATCTTTTTATTCTCATGTCTTTCATTGTGACTTGCCTAGAACGTCGGGAAACATAACTAAATTAATTAAAAATCTTAAAACACATAGTTCCAGGATTTTTTAAATGCCATCATATAATTGGTATTATGTTTTTAGTGGCTTTTTTTTCTCTAGTGCTGAGATAATGAAATATTTTTCAAGCCTTCCATGAACGTTTAATTTGCGTTTAGATAAGAATTATTTTCTATGCTTTATCAGACGTGGACTAGTGGATAGATGTAAATTTTTTAGTCGTATGTAAATTGGTATTAATTTTTTTAGGAGGCATGAGAAGAAAACTTTAATGCTTTCCAAGGAAACCATTAATTTTTTTCAAGGAGACCATTGCAAACGGGAATTTATGGAAAGTTAACTGAAATGTTATCTTTGTTTCCTACGAAGTAAAATAATCTTTGAAGGTTAATTTAGCATTATTAAAATTTTTTTAAGTTAATAGTTAATTCTACACAGAATTGCTTATAAAATTAAATATTTAAAAAGTGAATCACACACGACAGTGTCATTTATGTATATCAAGTAGGTACATTTGATGATTTAGATTAATTTATTATTTTCGAAAAGTTAGAAAAATCTATCATGTTAAATATTTATTCTCCCTCATTTTATATTAATTATCTCTTATTAGTATACAAATTGCTCCGTTTTTTTATATTTTATATTATTTATTATGCACTTAAAATAAAAAACAAAAAATGATTCAAACCTATCTTTTGCAGAACTAAATTTTGTGTGTGAATTTTTTTATTTTAATGAAATTTTGTATTAAATATTGATGTAATGCCTTGTACAAATCTTTGTTAACGAACCAGCTTTTGCTATTTAACATGGCATTCATAAAATGAACTAGAAAATAATACTAATGTACCTTATGAATATATTTTAGAATTCTCTGAAACTCTATTTCCTTTGATAACTGTCAAGAATTATCATTCAGGCTTGAATCCATCTATTTCCCGTTTTTGGATTTTCAGTTTCCTCTAGAAATTCACTTTTATAGTTAATAATATTTTTTATACTTTAAAATATATAAATCAAATGTTGGGACCCTTATTATTATTATTACGATGAGTCTATAGGCGGCACTTGCTGTGTCTATGATTACGTCATGATTATCTCATGGATTTTTAGACGTGATATAGACGGGGTCCGATGCTAAGAAATCTGAACTATCCATAGGATTTTCCTTGGAGTTTCCTTTCCTTCATTAATAATATTTGTAGAATAATAAGATTTTTTCGCAATGAACGACTTTATGGCTTTTTAAAAAGGTGAAGACTTAGTGTCGAGTTTGGATGTAAAATAAAACTTGGTGTGTGGCTTAAATTCTTTTTTATTGAAAAAAATGTCTTGCCTCTGAAAACTGTGAGAAACAGTTCACCAATCACCTGGACAACCTCGTTTTCTAACTCATAATTACGTAATTGAAGCTTATGCTTCGTAAATGGAATCTTTAATGCTTCATTAAAGGAAAAGGTCATTTTCAATCATGATTAAAACCTATTATTTTTTTTAATATAATAACGGGATAAATTCTCTCCAATGACTAATATAATAACGGGATAAATTCTCTCCAATGATTCTTACCAATTATAAAAATACAATTCTATATAAGAAAGGGCCCTGATTACTCTAAAAGTAATATTTCTTTAAATTTCGAATAAGATAAGATCATTATTGAAGAAAAACAAATTCAACTTTTCAAGAGTTTATTTTTTTAAACTTCAATTACTTCTTTAATTTAAGAAGTGCAATTTAGTTATTTTATTTAGTGATAGAACAATAATGTATTAAGAGTCATATTAATATTATTTATTATAAAAAGAAAAAGGAAAATGCTGCACACTTACAATCTTCTGAGTTTGAGTCCTTTAAACGTTTCCTTCGGTAAGAACTTAATTTGATTGTGTTGAATGTTTCTGAAAAGAAAGCAAGTTTAGCATTAATTCACAAATGGACTTGAAATAGCGAAATTACTAAAAAATTAATAGATAAACGCATAAACAACTTTATTAAAATCTAAAAAAATGAGATTTGAATTTCAAAATACTAAACGATTATTCTAGTATGCACTACTACATTAATGCAAATTCAGCAATAATTACAACAATAAAATCAACAATTGATGATAAGTAACAGCACTATCGATTGAATTGGCATTAAAAGTAAAAGCAAAAAACTTCAAATATGAGTAACTGATATGATTTACAACAGAAATGTGGGCTTTGATATCATCAATGAAATAACAATCAAAATGTGCAAAATTTGATCATTTAAGCTTGAAATCCATTCTTAAATATGTCTTTTGAGTCGAAAAGTTTAAGAATTAAAATTAACAAACTGTTGGCATTAAAAAAAATCTTGTAAAATATTTAAAAATCCTCTTTCAATTCCGGAAGAAAAAATCATCTTTGAACTTAAGTTATTACAAAGTGATGTGGATAACAAATCATGGGAACTGCACTTTTTACTGCGATCGTTTAGTTTAAGCATGAAAAGAGAAAAGCTAATAGTTTTTAGGCTCACTAAGTACATAAAATAGCTCCAAATTTTGAAATAATTCTTAAGTTTCCAACATATTAAAATAATTTTAGGAAAATCGTATTCTTTATTCTTTATAGTTAAAATATTTCGCAGGATATAAAGCATTTTTAATTAGAAAATATTATTTAATTAGAATTTAATGTAGAGCAAAAAGCATTATCTCAAGAAATTTTAATAAAATTATTTTATAAAGGTATATAAAGGGAATAAAGGGCTTTATAAAGGAGTGTAAAGGGAAATATTACCCTTCAATGTTTGGTAGACAAGAAAAATGATAGCTATTGGCTCCCAAATCTATTTGCAGTCCTTTGCAACTCTATGAATCTTTTTCGCTGTACGAAATTTATAGACATATAAATTTATAGACGTATAGAAGAAACTTCGGCGGTAACTAATTTTGAAATACAATAAAAAACACTGCAGTCAAGTTGCCTAAAGAATCCAACGGATGTGATTCGTTTGCTAAAGTGCAGATTTTTTTACTCATTTAACTTGGGAATTTATCTCACAAGAATATTTTAGTATTATTTTTTCGATACCATGATGTATTAAATGCTTCTTAAGCGTTGCGAAGCACATGTCAAATGCCGGAGTAATAACAGCGCCCCAAGTTGTTATGGAAGAGAATCGTGAAAGAGAGGGAGAATACATCACACATAAAAAAAATTATCAAAAACCTTGCAAGCTGAAGCTTAAGAGTATAACTATGATTTAAATTGGTATAATAGCATAGAAATTTTAAATTGCAAATTTTGTTCAATTACTTAATATGTGGGTGCATGTGTATGCGCTCGTGTGTGTTTGTGTATTTTGCAGACAAATTTAAAAAGCTGTGTCGACATATTCCTTTCGAAAATTATATAAGCTTAAAATATTTTCTCACGCTCGCTTTTGCTGCCTTTGTTTTCACTATTTGTTTCTCTATGCTACACTCGTTGTAAATTTTAATAAAGAAATTTTAATCCAAAATAACTAAATGGTCTATTTCCTTGGAATTTTGCAGAGGAAAAATAAAGAACATAACAACGGCATCTTTAAATCCTACTTTACACATAAGTGCCGACACACTCAAACACGTATTTAAAAATTTACATTTTTTTGCTTTGAATAAATAGATGTATAAGTGCAGAATTCTATCTGTAGAATTTTTCATCTTAGTAACACGAATCTGAGATTTATTAAAAATCACTTCAATTGTACAGTTAAATTATAAATTTATTAATGGGGAAGTTGTATATAATGGGGAAGTTTGTAATACATTATTAAACTTTCATGAGCAATTGTTATGCAATTTATTTTCCCCCCAAAATAAATAAAATATAACAATTTTAGGAAAACATGTCGGTAAAAATTATTCCGAGTGTTTGCTTTACATTCAAACACATTGTTTTTTAAAAATGAAATAAAAATTAATTTTTAAAATGTCAAAAAAAAATTTGTGGTTTAAAAGTAAAAGTCTTACGCATTTTCACATAAGTTAAATACTTAAATCCCTTAAAAATAATTCTGATCAATTATTAATTAATGATTATTTATAGTTGAAAGCAATTACTGGTTTCGAAAGCATGCTCAGTTTTGTACAAATCATAAGAGATCGGGAGGAATGAAAAAAAAAAGTGTCATTTATAAAAAGTATGAAAGTACGAAGGCACGATGATAAAGAAACACACCTTTGCACATATTTCAAGGAAATGCTCCAATAAGCTCAATAAACAAAAATAGATGGATTTTATTAATAACAGAAAACAAATGACCTCAATTAGTTAATTTTTGGATTTGGAGAGATTGTTCTCTTGCATTTTGCTTTGAAGCTGAATCTCAGATGCTCCTATCATCGTCATGATAGGAAATCTTTATACTTGGCTCATGTATATCATCACTTATTTATACACTGAAGTGACAAATGTCATGGGATAGCAATATGCAAATATACAGATGGCAGTAGTATCGCAACGAAAAAGTATAAATGCGCAGTTCGTTTTCCAGAGTTTTCATTTGTGTTCAAGTTATTCATGTGAACAGGTTTTTCGTGATTTATGGCGGCACGGCGAGAATTAACAGACTTTGAACGTGGAATGTTAGTTGGAGCTAGACGCATGGATCATTCCATTGCGGATATCGTTAGTGAATTCAACATTCCGAGATCCACAGTATCAAGAGCGTGTCGAGAGTATGAAATTTCAAGCATCCCATCCCATCATGGACAACGCAGTGGACGACCACCTGCACTCAACGACCGAGACCGCCGACGTCTGTGTAGAATGGTCAATGCTAATAGACACGCAACACTTCGTCAAATAACTGCAAGAATCAATGTGGGACATACGAGGGACGTGTCCGATAGGACTGTGCGGCGAAATTTGTCTTCCTTGGGCTATGACAGCAGAAGACCGACTCGAGTGCCTTTACTGACAGCACGACATCGCCTGCAGCGACTCTTCCGGGCTCGTGAGCATATCGACTGGTCCCTAGACCAGTGGAAAACCGTGGCGTGGTCAGATGAGTCACGATTTCAGTTGTTACGAGCTGATGGTAGAGTACGAGTGTGGCGCAGACCCCACGAAGTCATGGACCCAAACTGTCAGCAAGGCACTGTTCAAGCTGGTGGTGGCTGCATAATGGTGTGGGCTGTTTTTTCATGGCGTTGACTCGGTCCTCTGCTGCAACTGAACCGATCATTGACTGGAAATGGTTATGTTCAGCTGCTTGCAGATCACTTGCAACCATTCATGGACTTCACGTACCCACACAACGATGGGATTTTTATGGATGACAATGCGCCATGTCACCGGACCAGACCTGTTCGCGATTGGTTTGAAGAACATTCCGGACAATTCCAGCGCATGATCTGGCCACCTAGATAGCCCGATATGAATTCCATCGAGCATTTATGGGACATCATCGAAAGGTCCGTTCGTGCCGAAACTCCTGCACCATCCACACTTTCACAATTATGGACGTCTATACAGATGGCATGCCTCAATATTCCTGCAGAGGACTTCCAACGACTTGTGGACTGCATAACACGTCGAGTTGTTGCACCAACACAATATTAACAGTCATCCCATGACTTTTGTCACTTCAGTGTATATTCGTAAATGATATTGTCATGAATAAGACGATCATTTTGTGAAGGGGGTGAAGATTTTTAATTTAATAAAGGTTATTTTTTGTTTTAATATGATTTTTGGAAGTATGGGAAAGTCCTATTAAAATTGGATGGAGGTGTAGATTTTAGCCAATTATTAGGTGCAGGCTAAGGGCCCGCTATGCATTATAATAAGAAATACAGATCAGCAAATTAATTGGATTGCTGAAAATATGTATTTAATTCTATAGCCACATTTGCTGTTATGTATTGATGATCCAGGTTCAAATATATCTAGTAGCAATTTTATCAAAATTCAGTATTGTTTTTTATCATTATTTTTTATTGAAATATAATGATTAAAAACAATATTTTTGGCATCTTCTCTCTTAAATGCTTCAAAATGATGAAATTTTAAAGTTGAAATCTTATGAAACATACCAGTGCAAATGTAAATTAAATGTCCTTATTAAAAATTTATTTTTGAAATTACAGAATATTCTAGTGATTTTAAAGTGTTGTGAAATTTATTAAAATTATAGACTTTTTTGCAAGTTTCTTTCTTTTCCATCACTTCAGTCTTTTTCCATTATTTTGTGTACACTTTCAATGATATTGATACCTTCAAAAATATTCAAAAGCAGTTTGAACAAGCTTTTAAAATATTATACACCATCATTTTATTCCTCATAAACTTCAATATATTTATAATGTTTAGTATTCTCAAAAAAATACAATTGACATAAATTAATTGAAAGAGCATAAATTAATTGACATAAATTAATCGAAAGAAAAGAACTATTTATTTATTGCTATGTTTGCTAGTTTTATCAAGCAAGTTAATTCACAAAAGTTTTAGTTGTACTTACATCTTTTTATAAAATTGATTGTGGAAAAGTAATTGATGTGTTATATATGTGAAATTAAACCTGTGAATCATATGTTTGCTTGTGTAACTTTGCAACATTCTCTTTTCTTTCTCTTATTAACGACCGCTTGCAGTAGAGATAATAATCATTGAAAACTTTTTTATATAATTATTCATATCGATGGATTCAATAAAGCAATAAGCATCTTGTTTTGGTAGTAATCCCCAACAGTTACACAAATTAATTACGAAAATTTAATGTTTTAGAACCATATTTGAATTTTAAACTGCTTACAAGAAAAGATTTCTTTACTTCCGTCGATTATTTTCTATAGACAGGGTAAAAGTATCTAAGTATGATAGTGATAATGATATTTCAGTGAAGTTGTAATGTATAAATTTCAGAAATATTTGCCAGCATAATTTGAAAACTCTCGAGAACTGGCATAAGAGGTTACTGATTCCTTATGTAGAAGTAATAACTGGTGTAAGCAATTACTTTTAACTATGAAAGAAAAATGTCCTGTTGTAACAATGAGTTGAAATTTTTTAAACAATTGTGTAGGATAACAACAGTATTGATAAAAAAATTAGTTATACTTTTTAAATATTTCGCTGTGTCCTATTATTGCCTTATTTCTATATCTTCACAATAAGTATAAATATAGATAAAATTCAACAGCAAAATCCAAATTAAGTAATAGAACGAAAATACTTAGTGATACATGCGCTCAAATTACCAATATCACACGCCTATCGATGCATCAATAGCACGATCGTTCTTTCATAGACTCGCACAGAACCTTTTCTTACTAAGACATTTGTGTCCAATCGGATAGCCTGAATTCGAGACCTCACTTGACCTACCAGGTATTTTGAGTTTTGTAACTAGGTTCATCAAAAATTGTGGAGAGATGACATTTCCCCTGATCAGCTGAAAGATGCCTTCTTCGGTAGATAAACAAAGTAAAAGTTTTCGGTAGTTTGGTTAGTCAAACAAAGTGAATTTTCCAGAGAGAGGAAAGATTTCAGGTGTTCTGTTGAGTTCAGGTAAAAAGTTCATATCCCCTTTTTGATAAAGAAAATATCTTAAGAGTTGTTGATTGATTGTCCAATATTAATTTAAGCTTTGTCTAAATGTTTCCGATATTGTTACCAGGTAATCATCGATTGATAATTACTAGTAATCATGTCAAGCATTTGCAGATAGGGTGTCAAAAAATATTGATTCACTATAAGCGAAAGAGTTTGGCCTTTTAGTGGAG
Source organism: Argiope argentata (assembly GCA_026289955.1). NCBI lineage: Eukaryota > Metazoa > Arthropoda > Arachnida > Araneae > Araneidae > Argiope > Argiope argentata. Next base: position 2,001,600 of record JAOUZG010020842.1, read on the forward strand.
AGCTGATTGCAAAAAAGATGTGTGACTTGTTTTAAAGCTAAACTAGAAGTGTCTGACAACCTAATGGGTGACCTACCTAAGAAACGCGTGAATCAAAACTTTCCATTTGTCACGTCAGGAGTTAAATTTCATGGAGCATCCACAATAGGCTTTGTATTACAGTAATAAAATTATTAAAGGAGATCCATTCTTTAAACTTTGCCTATTGAACCTTAAATAAAACTTACTCGAAACCTAGTGCATATATTATATTTTATTTTGTTAACCTCATCAAATTATTGCATGTTATTTCGGACTATTATGCCCTTTATTATATTGTAATTTGAGAAACTTTATTGCATTTATTGTTGTAAATTTTATATTAATGCTGATTTGTAAAAGAGTGTGAATTTGTTTAATGTTAAAATATTGCAAAGCCCGGCGGTATGTATTTACGCATACTACTGTCATTCCACCTGTATGGAAAAAAAGAGTTTTGTTAAAAACAGTGTGTAGAACGACGAGCAGCCAGGAAGAGTTGTGTGTACCATCGGCTCCCGTCAAATTCATGATTGTGAATTATAAATGAATTACAGTCCCCTAAAGGTGCCAGTATACTAAAGAAGAATCCACTAAATGAAGGTTGTATTTAAATGAAAAATTCAGTAATTCATCAGAACATTTATTGAAACTACATAGAATATATTTATTTACTTCTTTTATTATTAGATATGAACGCGAATTACTAACTGCTCGGGAATTAGCCCTCAAACTCCGATTAATTCGATATTTAATCCATTTAATAAGTAATACACAATTGCTGTATCATAAAATAGGATACTTAAAAACTTATACACGTCTTTTTCTCGTATATATTTTTATAGAAAAGATTATATTTCCTATTTAATTTATTTCGTACTCCCACATGTTAAAAATTTAAATTTTCTAAATTTTTAAATTTTAGTAAGAGCTATCTCCATCTTTTAATCTGAGCTTTTGTCGAATTGCCATCAACATGTTCATTAAAATTATTTTTCCTATGCAAGTAGAACGTGTTCATGCAGATCAAATTTTATTTTTATTTTATATTAGTTTTGCCCGTGGCATAGCTTTCAAGAAGAAAAAATAACTCTAAATTTAAATTTAACCTCCACCAGATATGATATGAGCATGTTACGCAACATGCAACAAACATAAAAAATATCTGCAAAACTATTTTTATATCACACATTAAGAAATATTTAGACGTTAAAAAAGGTAAAAATATGATATGTCCGCAGACGAAATACAGGCAATCGTTTTGAGATTGGATTTCCTTCTTTTCGGCATAATGAGATTTGAATCACTGCTTAAAATCAGATGTAAAAAAATGTATAACGTATAAACAACACAGCTATTGCTGTTTCCACATGTGCAGTTTGAGGTTTTCACGTATGCGAGGATAAATTAAAATTGCAATTATAAAACTCTAGTTTTTATTTTGATTCGATTTTAACGTGCTGAAACCATCCCCTATAAATACTCTACAAAATTGTATAAATATATCCGATATCCGTTAAATAATTCTCGCATTTTTGTGGTTCCAACTTACAGACGCTTTCAGGCGACTTCATTTTATACTATGTATAAATGAAGTATATTGTTGGAAAAATGTACTTGAAATACCATTTTAAATTGATTGAAAAAGGAACATTATTAATATGTTAGTAATTTGATACCGTAGAATTTTAAGGCTATGTGAAAATTATATTTAATAATAATAAAATGATCCATAATTTCGGTAATAATATAAACCTGTATTATTTGGATATAATTTCGGTCATAATTTCAGCAATAATATTGTTGTGTATTATAGTGGAAACGCTGAAACTTGAGTTAGGTTAGTTCCTAATTAAATAAAATGTTAAAAAATATTACTTTGAAGCTTCGAAATCCATATTTGCGCATTTATATATGTTGCCAACACACGTACAAAGTAAAACAGGGTCATTTTACGAGTTTATCATTTGTATGTTTGCAAAATGTTAAGGAAGTGTTTGATTTGTTATTCATTTCGTGATGTGCTCTTATAATATTTGTTTGAAAAAGAGTTAAATATCTGGAAACTGGTTTTTGAAAGAAAGACAGTTGGGAAATACAATACTCATTTTGCTGCTTCAAGTTAACTTTGAACTCAATTAACTTGAACATATTTCATCGTTTAGACTCATCATTGTCGTACTCTCTCAGAGCATGGTGGGGTTATCTCATAGACACGGCCATGTGTTGCACGTAAATGTAACGTTTATGTAACGGGTTATATTTATATTTGCTTATATAGGATAAAAGCGAGGGAACAAATAAGTATCGTGTTACAATGTAACTCTATTCATTATAGGTCTGTGATACGAAAAGTACGACACAAATGGTATACAATATGCAGCGAGATTTCCTGTAAACGTTCATTCAATACAAGTATTACCTAAAGTGATTGGAGAAGACCCATTGAACTCGCTGAGCATGAATTCGGACAATGATCAGTTTTGTGAGACATCAACATCAAAGTCTCCTCCTATCATAACTGGTGCAGTAAGATCAGGCTCGTCATCGAGTATCATTTTAGGTTTTATTATTACCATTCAATTGTTCTTGAGAAGCCTTTTCCAACCGCATACTATCTCTGTATTTGGTTTTGACTTTTCGTCATATATTTTTGATAATATTTTTTATTATAACTTCATATTATATTCACTCTCACACCTTTAAATTAATATTTTGTATACAATCGATAGATTCTGACGATTAAAACTTAAACGAACATCGTAGCTTCTCCGATTCAAAAGTTTCGATACGCGGCAAAACAACCTCAAACTTCCACCGTGCGAGATACGTCACTTTTCTCGTTTATTGTAATGAATTTTTTGAACCTTTAGCTATCCAGTGGTATAATTTAATTTTGGATATAGAAAATAGATTCGAAACTACAGTGCCAAACTGCATTCCCCAATTTTGCTATCACTAGGGGTTTTTTTGGATTGCCTCCCTTTGGTAGCAAATTTAAAGATGCATTTATTTTTAAATTTCTTCTTTCTAGAATTTTAATATTGTGAGTATTTTTTTCTAATTAGAGTTTTTTTCTAATTGCCATTTGTATTTAAATTCCTAAAATATAATGCGTCTCTTATACTTTGGGACATGGAATTTTTCGGGTCATAGAAGGGTTAATAATAGTCAAACCTTTTACAGAAAAAAATGCCACCTTTTATTGGAATCTTTGCCTGATGGTGACCCTTGAGAAACTCATCAGGTCGGATTTCTTTTTTAAAAATTTCTTTAGGTTCTTTCCTATTTTTGCTACAGTGTTTTTTTAAATTTTTACTTCTGTTTTCAATTCATTTATGTTCTCTATGTTTTTAGGAAAACATGTAGAACTTTTAGTAAATCTTTTCTGGAAAATCGATGCCCGTTTCATGACAGATTACTAGCCCCGCTTCCCTCCATTTACATTTACAAATACCTTTATTTACAAAAGGCATTTGTAAATAAAAACGTGAGTGATGAATTTAAACCAAAAGTGCTGCTTTGTTTATTAGAGAATTGATAAATTACGAATCTTTGAAATATATAGTTCTACAGGAGTATGAATATTCCTCTAAATTGTGTTTAGGAAGATTTTGCAAAGCTAAACGTACCCACGATGAAACCTTTTCTCAATTTGTTTCTCGGTTAACATCAATGTTTGTGTATTATCGTAAATTAATGGGTGCAAATGATTTTGAAGGGGTAAATCAACTCATTGTAGTGGACAAAATAATCCAAGCATTGGATTCTGAAACGGCAACCCATATATGTTGTGCTTAAGGGTGAAAGCTGGTTTAAACCGAAAAAAATAGGTAAACATTGTATTCTATTCTATGCATTCAAGGGTAAATCCTATGATGGGTCAGTTGGAGTCAAATGGAATAATTATGATAAAAGAAAGGTTTTCATGGCAGTTGGGGAAAACAACTGCTCAATGAGAAAATGGCCGATAATAATAATTGTTATCCTAAGAAAAATTATGAAAAATCAAAATTTACAGAGTTTAGAAAGTCAACTTGTTACACTTAAGGATCCTATGAGTACTTTAGGCGAGGATTTCCAGAAATTAAGTGATTAGCCAATAAAAAGATTAGTGTGAACAATGCTTCGGCTGAGAAGGCAGAATCAGAATCAAAAGAGTAAAGAGTAGCTGTTAGGACAGATTTACTTGATAAAGTTATTCCTAGACAAGCTATTAAAGAAATTTAGAAAACTGGGAAAAACATGCACCCGTGTCGCTGGAAAAACTAGCTGAAGCATTAGTGGATTCTGGTAAGCAAATTACAATTATCAAAACAGACTTAGTTCCTGAAATTTCAGTTGAAGATGCTTCTACAATATACTTGAAGGGTATTTTTGTTTCAGTGGTTAAAAGTCCTATAGTGTACGTTCCATTGAGTCTTGCTACTAATGGTCTGGTAAACGTCATCAGCAAGTTTCATGTGCTTTAGCAAATGTTTGGTGGAGGATGTCTTCCTTCCACCGAATGTTCTAAACATGTTGAAGGGGCCCGGATGAAGGGAATTCACTAGCTCAGAACTTTCAGAGCCTTAAAAGTGATTCAAGAAATTTTGATGGAACTGAGGTTTTATCTGGAAATCTGCAGGAGAAAGCACAGGATAACATTATTTTAAAGGAAGTTCAAAGGGAAATTACTTCATGCGAGAATGAAGTGGGAACTGTTGACAATAAGGACGAGGAAATAATAGCCGAGATAAGTAAGGTAAGCATGTCAGCTGACACTTTTCGCTCTGAGCAGGAGCAGTGTGCCGAATTAGCAATAGCTTGGACGCATGCTAAAGGAGGAAAAGATAACTTCTATGAAGTAGACGTTTATCTATTTAATAGAGACAAAATATTCGGGGAGAGTATTTGGAAAATGATAATTACAAAGTGTAGGCGAAATGAGGTGCTTAAACTTGCTCATACCTCAGTGTTTAGTTGGCATATGGGTCCTAAAAAGACTCTATAACGGATCAATTACTCAATTACCCAATTTTCGAGAAATGTATGAAAACTGATGTTACGAAATTTTTCGAGTGTCAACTCCGTCAAACGATTAAAACTAGTGACAGAACACTAATTACGCTTGTCGTTAGACTTGAATTACCATTTCAGGTAGTGAATATGGACCTTATAGGTTCGATTGATCCTCCGAGCACGAAAGAACATAAATATATATTGTATCTAGTTGATTAGCATACTAGGTTGAGCAAAGCCATTCCTTTGACTAGTCTTAGTGCAAAGGCCACAGGTGAGGTTTTGTTAAGCATGTTTTCAAGGACAGGGATTTGAAATGTTATCTCGTCTGTTAATGGAAAGAATTTTATAGCCGAGTTAACAAAACCGTTCAAAAATGGATAGAAGGCAGTCCAAGAATCTTTACCCCAGGATATCCACAATCAAATAATTTAGCGGAAAGTTTAAAAAGAACCTTAAAAGACATGCTACATAATGTACTTTCGGGAAGAAATGTAGAGGAAGGTAGAGCAAATTCCTTATAGGCTCAGGACGAACAGGGAATTCAACCACTGGTTTTTCTCCTTTTCAATTATTGTATGGTCGGCAACCCCGGGGTCCTTTATAAATTCTGAAATCTATTTGAACTGGGAAATATAGCAATGTACAATTGAATAGTAATTCCGTTTTCAAATATCTTGAAAATTTGAAATTGAAACTTGAGAAGGATGCAGAGCGAGCTAAGCTTGTTTCAGCTATACAGCAGGAAAAAGTGCATACTATCATAATTTAAGATTGTCTAACCGAATGTTCAAAGTTGGAGGACAGGCGAGAGTATTAATACCCAATTAGACTAATAAATTATTTTCCAGATGGCAAGGTTCTGCAACCATCGTTGAAAAAGGTAACCCCTTTCATTTGTAGCTAAATTGCGGAATGATTGTATCATCAAAATAAGTTTAAACATTATATAACTAGTTCCAAATCTGCAAATGTTATTTTTGAAGAAAAAAAGAGTTCAGACCTGTTGAAACTCAATAGCCTCAAAATTCTCAATAGCCTTGAAATTAAACATCTAGATAATTCTCAATTAAAATTACTTAAAAATTTAATCTTAAAGCGTAAACGCATTATCACTAAACCTTTGCAGCCAGCTGCTGTTGACACCCATAAAATTGAATTGTTACCAAATGTAGTGCGGAAAAACCTCTTTGTTTTAACTTTAGTAATTCTTGAACGTCAAGTTCAAGAATTACTAAAGTTAGCTATAATGGAACTATCGGAATCCGAGGACGCTCATACGATTGTTGCGAGGCTAAAAAGATTCTTCAGTATGAAAGTACATAGATTGTAGAGCTGTAAATGAAGTCACTTAAGTCCTGGGTTTTCCCATGAAAAATATTCAAGAGCTAATATTTATTGCAGCATCAGACCATTGGTTAACTAAATTAGATATTTTAATGAGATAATGGCAAAAAAAATCGATGACGAAAGTTAACAGTTGACGGCGTATGCTATTCATAAGGCTGTGTACCAGTGGAAGACTATGCTTTTCAATCTGGCAGGAACATCTGGCACTTTTCAACGAGAAATGAACTGTGTCTTAAAATCTCATTCAGATAATGCGAAAGCATACATAGATGATGTACTTATTTACTCTAAACCTTTAATTGAACTAAATAGTTCATTAAAAATATTTATAAGTGAATTAGATAAGCTAGCTTTCTTTGTGTGATTAGATCAATGTACTTTAGTCGCCTATGGAATAAAATATTTAGGTCATGCTATAGAGGGAGGTAAACATGGTCCAGTTAAAGACAAAGTTCCAACAATACAGAAGTTAGCTAGACCTACCGCTAAAAAGGAGGTCATATCTGTGTTAGGATTAATGGGTTTCTACCGAGCATACAAACTAAATTTAGCAGAAATATTTACACCACTCACGGAATTGACTAAGAAAAATAAACCAAATATGGTAGGTTAAGGAGAAGAAATTTAAAAAAAAATTACTCTGTGAAGTAAATAGTTTTGCCAACCTGCCATCCAAGCCATTTTGTAATTCCTAGTACACTATGATGCATCTTTTTATAGCGTAGGCTGTTGCTAAACTCAGTAAGATGTGGACAAATAGGTTTTGCCATTCAAAAATTCAATGCCACACAAAGGAACTGGGTAAGCATTGGGAAAAAAGCAGGGCGTTGTTATATGGATTAAATAAATTTGATAAATGAATTTATGGTGCTAAGATCGTATCTGATCATAATCCCTTTAAATATCTGAGCAAAACTACTCCTAAAAACCCAAAGCTGTTGGGCTCTAGTGTTACAAAAGTGGAATCACCCCTTTATACATAAACCAGGCGTACAGCATCAAGTTACGGATGCTTTACCACGATTGGAATGATCCACTGTTTGTGCTTCCTAATTTATGTCTGTATTTTTGATATTCTTACATGCATGAGATCAGTGTATATGTTATATATATATATTTAATTTTTTTGAATTTATTTGTATTTGATTTTTTAAGTCATGCTTTTATGTTTTGTAAAATATACATTGCTAATGTAATAAAATCAGCCTCTGATTAATTATTAAAATTAACTCCTAAAATTAATAAAATTAACAATTAGTTATTTATATAAATATTTAAAATAAATTAAACAAATCTTCAGATTTTAATGATTGTATTCCATATAATAATTTTAATTTTATTTCTAATTATGGTGGACATAGAATGGAAATGAACTTGAGAAAGTAAAAGAATGGACTACCAGCATTGAAAAGAAATCCATTGAGAATGGTTAAAATGAATTTTCAACGACAACCTGCATATGTTGTCGAGCTATTTATAAACATTCTCCTACACGAGAATTTCTCGTGTCAGGTGACCTAAATGGAATGAAATGTCCTAGGTGCGTCATAAAAAATGTTCTTTGTTGAGATTTTTTAAACAATAACAGTAAATTGATCTTAAAAATTTAAATGTCTTAAAAAATCCAAAACAATTGACTTTTCGAAAATTGAAATATCCCAATGAAATTATGTGATGCATGAATAATATTTTGTTTAATATTTTATAAAATAACACTGAGCGAACATAAAACTTCTTGTTAAACTCAGAGTTTTTTTATCAATTGCGCCGAAGGGGTGAGATCATGTGATGCAATGTACGAGCATGAACTCGATTAGTAGCTGCCAAGTTACCCTGCAAGGGAGATGTTTACAGGGTTTCCGTTTCTAATTACAATAAGCATTCTCCAACATGTTTAATTGAAGAGATAAAGGATTGGTGAAATTGCAGCAACCGCTTATTTCCTTAACTACTACAACTAGGCACATAGTTCCTGCTACGAAGTTTCGTTAAAAGATGTAATCTAGTTAAATGGAATTTATTTTGATTTCTATAAGTAAAAATATCAATGATTAAAATGTTTTTCATTTACTCCTGTATGGGTACAAACGTCTATATTTCTATTTGTAAAACACGCTGTGATAATAAAAGGAAAATCAATTAACTTATATAATTTCTTTCATACATTTGTTCAGATTTTTAGCGACGCTTTTGTTATAATTTTGAAGGATAATATGCATATTCATAAAACGATTATTGAAAAAACTGAATCAGAAAATAAAAAAGATTTTTTAAAACTTTCATTAGATTTTAGAAAATTGCCGAATAATATAATATTTAAAACGCATAAAAGCTTGTTCAAAATAAACACAAGAATACATATTTGCATTTTTTAACAATATTTTCGCATATATAATCAAATTCGTCACTTGTCACTTAAACGCATTTTTTTAACTCATCGGCAAAAATGGGTAAAATCGTATTATCGCAATTAATTCCTTATGTCGATTTAGATTAACTAAATCGATTTGTCTTACTTCAGTTTATTATCGCACAATCAAAGAGGTTCTACAAATGCAACACCACATATTTATAGAAAGTTAGCAATATCCTCATGGCGTTGTCCATGGCATAGCATCCAATTGAAAAAAGTAGTTTTAAAATTATGCTGAACCTTTACCCGATATAACATAGGCATGTCACGCAAGCAAAATCAAACAATCATAAAAATATATTTAGAAATAATCTGCAATAACAACAAAATAATTTTTTAGCTCACGGTCAGAAATATTCAGACTTTTAAAAAGTAAAAATATTATAGGTTCGAAGACAAAATAATCCTCAAAAAATATAGATTAAAAACACTCTTTTAAAATTTTAAAATTTACAAATAAGTCATTGTACCCAATTTTACACACTTGTATATCAGTTTTGTATAATTTGATATGAAAATAATATCCAGCTTACTTCTTAAGATTTTTTTTGTAAATTACATTGGCTGTTTTTCCTCCTGAAAATTTTTGTTTGAATGTAACTCTAGAAAGTACAACATAATAATACCCATTTGAAAACAATCCTTCCTTAAGTCAATCCCAGCATCATGAAGCGTTTGTCCATTGGTTTCAATTACTATCATGGAGAAACCAAGCGTAGTTGGAACTGAACACCCTTAAAGTGAAACGTCAAATCTGTTGGAAATAGAGATATCTTTGGTATTAAAACTGATTCCCCAGCTCCCGAGCCAAATAAAAGTCTCAATGAAGAATTTTTCAAACTTTTTATTTGCAATCAAATGCCATTACGCAAATAAATTACATAGTACTATAGCAGGAGAGTTAATTTTTAGAATTTGTTTGTATGTATTAAGACCAGATAGATTATTAGAATTTAAAAATTCAATTGGATAATGAATAGATTCTTTACTATATACAACTGTGCATATTGAATAATAAACTTGATCGAGGGTATTGTAAAGATTTATTGCCTTGCTAAGAGACCAAATGTTTGACCATTGTAACATCCGGTCAGTTGTGGGCAAACTATAAGACTCTCTCACTTTGTAATTGTTCCAGACTACCAGATGGGGGATTCTACCCTTTAATGGGATCATTTGGACTTTGAGTCGAATTCAGATGATGAACCAAACATTCATTTTTCTTCCTTTCAGGGAAATAAATCGTTTGTTAAAAGAGGAAGAGTGTCAAAACCTTCGGATGTAAAACTTCTTTATTGTGGAGGGTCATCTACATGGGTGGATCATTAATGAACATTTCCACGCTCAACTGAAAATCAATGGGGAGTATTTCTGAATAACTATTGGGTGACCGGCATCTCAAGTAAATTAATGCGAAAAATGAGAGGTTTACTGAAGATTAAATATAAGATTTTTGAAAGACAAACGAAAAAATAGAGGATCTGAGGGATATTTCAGAATTTTCAGGTCCTCAGAGGAAAATTATTTGAAGGAAGTGAGAGAAACTTCATGGGAATCGATATTCCGATTTAACATCCCCCCGAGGATTACAGGTGGATCTCTCGAGTTATCTCCTGTAGTAGCATGATGCGCTAACAGCTTGTTAGATTTTCTAGTGAGGTTTTTTCTCCGAAATTAATCGAGTAAATAAACAATTATAACTGTAAACTGAAATGTAAATATTATGATACTTATTAACGTAGATGAGAACGAGTTTTTTTATGCATATAAGGTGGTAAATAGATAATTTGTCTTTAAACAATACCCTCTTATTTGATCAGACAGGGTGAATTCATTGAAGCATCTATTAAGGATAGTACTACGGTAATGATAATTGTTGAAACGGTCGTTTGTCATAACTAGTAAAGATAGTTGTTGACTTTCTGGACACGGTCATTTGTATGTGATAAATCTGCTCTTGTTTCAAGCCAGAACTGAGACGTTTTACTAAGCTTATTGATATCTGTATAAACCTTAAAAATTAATTCCTGAATACTTTTAACAGAATTTAAAAAATCATCTGTAAATGATATTTTCCCATCAGTCATCAATAGTACACAATTCCCAACTTTAGGCAATGAATTTGAAAAAAAGGGCACTATCTTCTGAAAATAAAATAACTGATATATTGGATTTAAGCGATTATATTGTTATTTTTTGCCAAAAGCATGAACGTTTCAGAGAAGTATTTACTTTATTAGCTCTTGTTCCACAAGTTATAACATGCAGAACTTGGCAAAAATCATCAGAAAACCAAATTATGCACCCCCCATAGGTGAGTTAATGCACCTGATATCACGCATAATACTATCCAATGTTTCGACTAATATTTTATAAGACATTGTTGCCACATCCCAAACAATAAATGAAAATCTGTTTTTAATAATTTAGCATTTCCTCATTCTTTTGAAATGTTACATACATTAATAACATATAGTGTATGTAACATTAATACACTAATGTGGTTGCGATCCCAGATGATGCAACATCAAGAGCAATATCCCCACCAGATCTTGCGTCTACAAGTTTCAAATTAATCAAAAATATTTTGATCGTGCCACCAGGAGCATTCAGGAAAAAGAGTTTACCATACTTGTTTTTTACTATGGATGTTAATGGATCGTAAGCCTATAAGATTTTTTCTTATCCATGCTGAGTCGTTGTTTATTACGTGCAATAGTTTCTAATATACGAGATAGATCATATGATAACTCTCTTGAATACTGATTACTGCTTGACTCTAGATGAAAGTTATCAGGTAAAGGAAGGCCAAAGTCTATAATAGATTCGCTTGCAAGATATATTACTTTTGTTTCTTCATTTTGTTGATTTTGATTAAAGCTTTATCAAAAATGCGTTGATTGTAATTCATGTGTTCTAATACCAGCTGCATTCGTTTTTTGTTCAGTATATATGCAAACATGCTTTCTTGATGATAATTCCAAGGCGTCAACAAATAAATAGCATTACCGAAAACAATAATAATAGCAAACAAATACCGAAGTGATGTTAGCAAACTGCATAATGCAGCTTATAATAGATATTTTACAAGTCAGAATAGCTATTAAACAACATAATGGTTCTGCCTGCATCATTAAATGAATTATAATTCCATACACATACCTTAGATATTCAAAAGAAGTATTTTTTTAACTGCAAGAAATGAAATGCTTAAATGGAAGCATTCACTGTTATTAGGGAGGATTACATATACTTGGACAAAAGCAGCTTTAAAAATTTTTTTATTATAATCCTCAACAGAAAAACCTCATTTCCTAAATTGAATTTTTATGTTAGTCACCTTGCAAGTATAATAAGTACAAACTGTGTCAAAATTAAGAGATTTAACAAAGTCATCTTCAATATATAATTTGAAAAAGGCAGTTAATGTCGTATCCCGATGATTATTTACATCACTTGTGTCTGGCTGCGCAATATACTCGCTGTCCATCTTCTAAATTAATCTCAAAGTTAACAATTGAACGTAATCGCTCATACACATTGAAAGAAAAAAATCGCCACGATTCTAATGAACAGCAAAATCTACCTGATGAATCTCATCTTTGAAGTTTATACTTAAGGTAGCGTTATTACTACCTCAAATGATATATTTATACACCTATTTTATTGAATTGACAGCACTGTAGAATTCTGATTCAATATAAGCTATAAAAATTTTAAGACGAGTTGTATTATAGGGCACACCTCATCGGTTGTTACTGAGAATCAGGTGATGTTACGTCATTGTTACGGAGAATTGCAGTTACGCCTCCACTATCTGGTGATAACGTATGATACTTAGAGTAACTAATATCAACAGTTAATGTGCAGGTTTGAAAATGCTTAGAAAATTTCTTGGTGCATGTTATCTCGCTGATGGAAGATGAATTTGTATTTTAACGTGCCACATGGACCGTGAATCATGGGTCTCAACACATTTTTATGCAATATCGGTTCCACTCTGCAGAAATAGCACTGTCTATCTAATCTGGATGAATTTTGCAGCCATATCCAATGATGGGGATGATACAGGATACGTTTTTGCCGTTAAACTGTGAGCATATGACACAGATATGGTCCAAATATCTTAACTTTAATTATTGAATCAACAATTTTGAGTTTTTATATTAAACACTCTATGAAAAATATCAAATCGGTCTTGTGGTGCATTGTTTGAAAAAAAGATTATCTTTAATCTCAATACATTTGGGATCCCAGTTAAGTGTAATAAATGAATCAGATTTGTCCTAATATTTGACATGAGGCACGACTTCCTTTGCTTTTCCATGACGATATTGTGGCATCTCCCCTTATAAAAGATGATGGTCAGATAACTAATTGGCCTATATTTTTGACATGCTCATTGGCTTGTAAAACATCTTGTAAAGGAATATAATTCTCAATTCGAAGTTTTGATTGATTATTTCGAATAAAAACCAAGCGTTTCAATCTAATTCTAACATACTGGTATAACAAAAATTGATTTCGAAGCAATTCAAGTCTCAGTATTGTATTAAAGTCATTCAGCCTTGACATAATGCAATAGAAATGATAGTTCATGCATAATAACATTAATTGTGGATACCCAGTGTTTGGATTAACTTGTTGTAATGATTTCATCCTGTACGATCTAGTAAGAAGCTTTTAAAGACAAATTCTTTATTTACAGCCTTATATACTTACAAATAACTCGTTATCATCTACGTTAATATGCGTGATAATATTTACAACTCAGTTAACCGTCATAATTGATTATTTACTCGATTAATTTCGGATAAATAATCTCAAAAGAAAATCTAACAAGCTGTTAGCGCATCAGGCTACTACAAGGGATAGCTCAAGGGATTCACCCGATGATTACGGGAAGATCTTAAATCAGAATCTCGATCCACATGAAGCTTCTCTGACTTTCTTCAAATTACTCTATTCTGAAGGCTTGGAAACTCCGAAATCTCTCTCGGATTATCTTCTTTTCCTTCCTCTTTTAAAATCTTGTATTTTATCTTCAGTCAAAACAAAGCATCTCATTTTCACATTGGTGCACTTCAGATGCTGGTCACTCAATAATCATTCAGAAGCATCCCCTGTGGTCTGTTGTTGACCATGGGCATGCTTGTTAAGGATCCACCTTTGTAGCTGACCCTCCACAGTAAAGAAAGGTTAATATTTGAAGGTTTTGAAATTCTTTCTTTTTTAATAGACGATTTGTTTCTTTGGAAGGACGTAAAATGCACGTGTGGTTCATTATCTGGGTTCGGCTCAAAATTCAAATGATCCCATTAAAGGGAAGAACCCCACGTCCGGAGCAATTACAGTGAGTCATGTAGTCACCCCATAGCTGACAGGATCTTTGACAGGTGTTTCTTAGCTAGTGAGAGAATCTGTACATTTTGCAACATTTATTAAATATTCAACTTCATCTTGACATAATATTAAAAGATGCTGCAAGCTTTCATATGACTAATGAATTTCATATATTTTTCTAATGCTTTTATTTCGACTACACAATATAATATATCTTCTCTGAAATCCTTTCTCTGTCATTCCGCTGATAGTTGGATCATTATATCTGCCTCGATGATCACCTACTGGTACTTTATTATCATGTACGACAATTGTAAAGAGGAACATCAGGTGAGTAACTTTCAATATCTGTTTTGAAGGTCTGCACGCAACTGTTATGATTGCGTAACATCTCTTTTAAAGTTATTACCAAAAATTGTCCACATATTTAACAACGGGTTAAACCTTGTTCTTCAGGATGGGCAATAAAATATACCTAAAAGAAATTGTGATTTTTTTTATTGTATTGGAAAGACAGAACCACCCAAATGGCAAACTTGACCGTGTACTTTAAATGTTAACATAAAGCGGTGATCATGCACCAGTGCTCTCACAAATGAAGTTATTTTACCGGTATTATGATATTGGCGTATTTTTTTCATAAAATGTTTAGAAATTTTTGAAAAGGATGGTATGAACGAAGTGAATATAATGGTTTAGGAGGGAACAGGGCGTCTTCTAATTTATTTTTCCCTTGTAAACAACACATACCGATGAATTCATCTCTCCTTTTTAAAGCTGAATAACCTGGATGGACTGCAGACATTGCTCCTATTGAAAATGAAACATCATTTCTGTAGTTCACAAATAGATCGTATTTCATTGCGGAATACTTTTTCGAACCAAATATGAGGAAAGTTTGTTTCTTTCCTTGCTTCTCCTCCTCTTTCTGAAATTTTAATGTCTTTCTCTGTTGGCGAAAATTAGATCATTTTGCTCCTCCGAGATTAATTCCGTCTCTTCAATTCAGTTGCAGAGCGATTTAAAGAAAGACATCCCTTTCGCTCATCTAAACACTTTCCTCCCCTGTGAGGACATTATTTCTCTGATATTCACTCATTGTTATCAATGTCTCTAGCTTCTGTTGAGGGAATGGGAAAAATTTGAAAAATTTACTTTCTTTAAGGCTGCTTAAAGAATGAGTATCATCGATCAAAATATTTTTTTCCTTCCTCTATTCACACACAGCTTCACGTTTATATTTACAAAATTTGCTGTGATATACTCAATTTTAAATTAAGGGGAAATTCTCACAAATTTAGATAAAAGAATCATTTATTACATTTAGAAATTTACATTTCGGTAATATGACAGATAGGATCACTTTTTCTTCTCTGCAATTTGGGCAGAATCATTTAGGTTTAATTGTAGTAGAGTCTCAAGTTTTTTAAAGCTATCACTCTTGGTAACTAAATGATATTACAAGTGAATTAAATGATCCTCAAAATCTGATCAAAATTAATTTATTTATTATGTCCTATTATTACATAAAATATTTGATTGAATATATAATAATGCTTATAATATTGCTCAATGTGTATGCGGGCTCCACAAGCCAGACCATAAAATACACAGGTACCAAATTTGGCATACGTATACCTTGGGGATAAAAAATGTGTATCTCAAAGCGATTTTAAATTGATTAAAAACTAAAAAGTGAAATTCAGAAGTTTTTCTGCCACAACTTCTTAAAAATAAAATCCTTTTTAAATCAAGTTACAGTTTAAAAAATAATGTATTCAATGATATTAATTTTTTTAAATAAATTTCTGATTTTCATGAATTAAAAAAAATTTAATCATATTTTTCATCATTAAACTGAGCATAAATTTAAAAAAAGTAATTTTATTTGCATGAGAGTGACAAAAAATCATAATTTATTAAAAGTGTTGTCATTACATTTACAAAAGCTATAATTAAAAAAAATAAGTTGATTACTATTACAAATTAAATTTAAAAAATGCTATTTTCAACACGTGACTGAATGAATGAAAATCCTTTGATCTATGATCGTTTGCAACATCTATACTCTTTATAAAGCACGTGTGCATATGTGCTGCACAGACCAGACTCTTTGACCTAAGCAACCAAATTTAGCCTTAGTATAACTTGGAGGAGGAAAATGTGCACTTTGAAGCAATTTTTTTAAAAAAAAACTTTTAATCTTAATTTTAGTTTAAAAAATTAATCTTAATTTTCATTTTTATTAAATAAAAATTAATCTTAATTCAATTTTAATTAAATAAAAATTAAACGAAATTTAGGCGTTTTTTTCGCAATAATCTCGGAAAATATTGTCGAAAAAAACTATTTTTACATCAAATAGAAGTCGAATAAATTATATTTTGAATGAAAACAATGTTACAGGAGGTTATTTTTTTAAAACTTATATTTCATTTTTTTAAAAATATACTTATAGATCGGTAAAAAAATAAAACTGTCAATTTTCTATTGACGCCTTTTAAATCCTTTTGAAAGTAAAACTAAAATTGAATTCCATGAAGAATCTGAGATAATATTAATAATTATTCTTCAGATATTTTATAAATTTTGAAATTTACGTCATAGTGCCCTGAAGATTTAAATACTTTGCGATTCGGTTTACAGTATTCATATATTCATAGATTTTTTTTAAAAAAAATTGTCTAGCTTCGGTAAAGATTGTTTTTATTTTAATTGTAGTTATACCATTTCTTCCTCAATTTGAAATAGAAATTTTATGGAAGTTGGCAGAAAATAAAAGAGATTCATACTATATCATGACTTAATAGCAGGAGAGAATTATATCATTATCGAAATTTCATGCTTAAATATATTTTGATGAAGAATCTATTAAAAAAGAAGTTATAAAAAATATTTTATTGAAAATTATAGCAAGCATTAAAACTAGCGAACCGGCCGGTTCCCAAAGCTAATTTTAAATAGAAAATTTAAAAATTTTTTTTAAATAGAAATCAATTATTAAAAATGTCGAAATTATGAAAATTTGAATATCGATATCTATAAAAATGTCTGACTTTAGATAATTTTATCGACTGTTTCGAATACGCCAATCATTACCGAAAGTCTCTTACGACGGAGTGAAATAAGATTATGAGAATTTTGATTCTTCTAATATTGCTAGGATTAAAATATTATAAATCAGTCAGATTTGAACGCAGTATAAGAAAGTTTATTTATTTAAAAGTTGGAATACCAAAAATAATTTAAAGAATATGAATCCTAAGGACCAAAGGACTGTCTAAAATTTTAAGTTCTTAATTTTTAAAGAATATTTATAAACAGAAAAAAAATTATTATTGATTGCGTTTATATTCTTTAAAAGAAAAAATTAAAAACGGATTTTTCTATTGAATACGGGAAATTTTTTTCGAATAAATCTTTGAGATATTATAAATTATGAAGATTATTTTGTATTACACTTACGACATCAATTCCAAACGACTCATTTTTCATGTATTTTTTTAAGTATTGTTACAAGCGGGCTAAACGCGCGCCAAGGGTGAGATGTTGGCGGCACTTCACAAGATACTCCGCGCCAGCCGAGTTGACTTGGCGAGAGGAATAGTCTGGTAGCCTCTCGATTGTACGTGAAACGCCGCGTTGCTTCCCCCTGACCTTGGGCGCGCGCAGGCTCGGCTATATAAGGGAAGGGTTGCCGTAAAAGGAGTGAGTGAGTGAGTCAATCTCTCAAAGAGAAGCGTTTCGCTTTACTCACGGAGTTACGTTTGTGAGCTGTGTTTGCGTTTGCTGTTGACGCTGTGTTATTGAGCTCGCTGTGATTAACTGTTGCTGTGCTATACTATAGCTGTTTTGCAAACCGTGTTTATTGTGCGTAAGACTTGTATTTACGCTGTAAGTGACTGATTATTGCTGGATTGTGTTTTCTGAAGTTTTACTCTTTCAAGTCATCCTGTATATACCTGTAAATAGCTGTAAATAAATTTGTTTGTGCTGTCCTCAAATAAAGTCCATTCAATCCGAACCCGCTACGCTAAAAACGTAACAACTGGTGTCAAAAGTGGGATTGAATGGTGAAAACTAGAGCGATGGAGGAAGCGGATAAAGCAAAATTTGAACAGCTTTTTGCTTTCATTAAAGAAATGGAGAAGAAGATAGAACATGGGCAAGAGAAGATGGCGAAGCAGATACAGCAAGGGCAAGAGAAGATGGAGAAGATAGAACAAGGGATAGAAGAAGGGTAAGAGAAGATGGAGAAGAAGATAGAACATGGCCAAGAGAATATGGAGAAGAAGAAAAAACAAGGCCAAGCTAATATTATCGAAGTAATCAACAACAAAGTGGATGCTTTGGCGGAAAAGGTTCAAGAGAACGATGCAAAGATTCGTAGCATTCAGCAGAGTTTTGAAGAGAAATTTGAAAAAGTGGACGAAAAGTTTAAAACATTTGAACAAGAAATGGAGAGGAAGGTCGAAGAAAAATTTAAGAGAATGGAAAGTGCACAGATAAAATTCGAAAACCAATCCTCGAATGTTCGAGAGCCCGAAATATCTCAACATGGACCTGCTATTCCTAAATCAAGCATTAAAGTTTCCACGTACGACGGAAAAACATCTTCGCAAGTCTACAAAACTCAATTCTCCATCGTCGCAGAAGCCAATGGTTGGGATCCAGTCACGAAGGCTCGTCAACTAGCTGCATCACTACGGGCTGAAGCTGCTGATATTTTAAGAACTGTTCCCGAAGATCAACATCTGAACTTTGATGCTCTTTCAAACGCTCTGGAGTCGCGCTTCGGAGAAAAGTGCCTCAAGGACTATAGCCGTCTTCAGTTAAAGACCCGGCAACAACGATCGAATGAAAGCCTGCAAGAGCTTGCAGCAGATGTAGAGAGGCTCCCCCATCTTGCCTTCTCCGACTGTCCTGCCGAGGTACGGGAAACACTGGCCCTGCAGTATTTCATAGACGGTGTGAGGGATCCAGAGATACAAAAGTCCCTGCGAATGGCTGAATTGAAGGACTTGAAATCAGCTTTGGTTTACTCAATGAAAGTTGAAGCCGCTCAACAAGCTGCATGGATGGATCGCCATTCAGTTAGAGGTGCTATGGTTCAAGATGCATCGGATCCTTCGCTGCAAAATCTATTCGAAATGATGAAAACAATTTTCCAGTTTATCCGGAAAAGAGGTGAAAGGTCCAACAAACATGGCCAGAGAACTGTGAAGTGTTGGAAATGCGGCGAAGAGGGCCATGTTCGAAGGAACTGTTCAGTCCGCTTCGATAAACGGGTTAAAGACTCTTCTAGAAGCAACCAGGAAAACCGTATGAGAGTTTTATAGATATCTTCAAGAGGCGAAGGTGAAAATGGTGTATTTGTTGATGCTTTCGTCAACGGAGTCCCCTGCCGAATGATCGTTGACACAGGAGCCAACGTAACCATCATGCGTAGAGATGTTGCAGAACGACTTGGGAGGAAAATTCTCTGGACACCGTCCTGCGTCACCCTCGAAACGGTCATCGGTGACAGAATCCCAATTATCGGAAAAATGAATATTGAAATTAGATTTGGAAATGCTACTTATGATCATGTCGTCTACGTAGCGGAAATTACTGATGATTTCATACTTGGTATGGACTTTCTGAAGAAGTATGACTTCGTAATTGACTTTAAAAATAACTTCCTACACTCCACATCAGAAGTCGTGAGTCTTTTCCATTTGGGTTCTGGAGGAGAAAATACAGATGCTATATCAAGGAAAGCCTGCTCTGAAGGTTGTCGCTACTGCTCCTCTGCGGAAAAGAAAACTGGGATTGATACACCAACTGTGCGCCGAGTCACAAGAGCTATCCCACCTCAATCTGATCCCTGGAGTGAAGAGGAGGTTCGCAGGGAACAAAGAAATGATCCTGACATTGAACCGATTATGGAATCTATGGAATTAAACAATTCAAGACCTGGATTGCAGGACATTTCAAGCCTCAGCACTGGAACTAAGCCTTACTGGACTCTCTGGAATTCACTCGAAATTAGAAATGGTATCTTATATAGAAAATGAAAGTCCGAAGATGGGAAGTCATTTAAGTGGCAACTTGTACTTCCCCGATCAAGGATAAATCAATTACTGAAAGAGCTACACATCAGTCCTGCAGGTGGTCACTTCAGAGTCATGAAAACAACTCGTAAAGTCCGAGAGCATTTCTATTGGAACAACATGAAAGATGATGTTCGAGAATGGTGCAGAACATGTGGTGACTGTAACGCCCGTAAAGGACCAAAAATAGGCAGCCGTGGTAAGTTGCAGCGGTTTAATGTAGGAGCATCATTTGAGAGTCTCGCCTCGGACATTTTGGGACCTCTTCCTCGGACGGACAATGGAAATAGAAAAGAACTCCGACTGTTCTGTGATCCTCAGTTCGGGTGTCCTCCGGATACGCCTTCTTCGCCTGTGGATTATTAGGCCCGTTTAGAAGACGTACACAGGTTTGCCCGAGATCGGATCAACATAGCGACGGAGAAGACGACACTAAAGCCACCGGACATGAATTCAAGGAAGGTGACAAGGTATGGTTCTGGAACCCGATTAGACGAAAGGGACTCTCTCCGAATCTGCAGTCTTCCTGGGAAGGCCCTTATACAGTCCTGAAACGACTGAATGACGTCGTGGTTCGAATAAGGAAGTCACCGAACTCGAAACCAAGAGTAGTACATTACGACCGGCTAGCCCCTTATTATGGTAACTCATCAAATACTTAGTTGAAACCATGGTTTCCTCATTTATGCAAATGTTATCTGTATATTTGTAAATACTGTCTTTATGTTAATTATTTTTCAATGTTTATGTATGAAACTTTGTGTCTATGTAATGTAACTGTATTGTCTTCTGCTCTGGATCTGTACTGCCCGGGACGTGCAGTCCTTGAGGTGGGGGCAATGTTACAAGCGGGCGAAACGCGCGCCAAGGGTGAGATGTTGGCGGCGCTTCACAAGATACTCCGCGCCAGCCGAGTTGACTTGGTGAGAGGAATAGTCTGGTAGCCTCTCGATTGTACGTGAAACGCCGCGTTGCTTCCCCCTGACCTTGTGCGCGCGCAGGCTCGGCTATGTAAGGGAAGGGTTGCCGTAAAAGGAGTGAGTGAGTCAATCTCTCAAAGAGAAGCGTTTCGCTTTACTCACGGAGTTACGCTTGTGAGCTGTGTTTGCGTTTGCTGTTGACGCTGTGTTATTGAGCTCGCTGTGATTGACTGTTGCTGTGCTATACTATAGCTGTTTTGCAAACCGTTTTTATTGTGCGTAAGACTTGTATTTACGCTGTAAGTGACTGATTATTGCTGGATTGTGTTTTCTGAAGTTTTACTCTTTCAAGTCATCCTGTATATACCTGTAAATAGCTGTAAATAAATTTGTTTGTGCTGTCCTCATATAAAGTCCATTCAATCCGAACCCGCTACGCTAAAAACGTAACAGTATGTTTGGTTTCAATAAAAATATTGTTATATTAATTACAATTTAACCATTTCTAATTTAAATTTATAATTGAATTTTACGGGCGCTGATTGAAAATTGGAGAAAGAGCAGTACAATGAACAGTATGGTTTAAGGTGTACGTGATAGCGTAAGTGAATATGCGACTATGAAAATTTAAAGCTAAAAATGATTTGACTGAAATACGTATTACCAAGTTACATAAAATATATTTTGAATATTTTAGTGAGCGTTCATATTGGCTAACTGACTCGTCACCAAATGCGATTAGTTTTAAATAATTTATTAAAAATAATGATAATTTTATTAGCATTATATAATTACTCTTAAATAATGTTTTTCCTATCTGTTGACTAACTCAATTTTTTTAGTGTTATTCATTTTAAACATAAAGAATAAATTCAAAAATACGAAGAAAAAAATCTTTAAAATAATTTTCTGATAGTTAAAAAATGCTCAATTTTAACTTAAATACGTGGAATGTATGATTTTTGTTAACACAAATAAATTATAGTTAAAATATTTCTAAAATATATTAAGGGTTTTTTTAAGTATCCCAAATTAATTTAAAGTATAAGTCTGTGGATTACTTGAATTCATATTGAGATTTATGATAATAGAGTAAGTTGTAAATCAGACAAAATTTTATTTCTCTGATTTGATCAAATAAAATCCCTTCATACTAAGGAAAAGTTTTTACCAAATCAAGAGAACATTTCGAATAGGGTCTTGATCATTTAAAATTATTTAGTAGTTTCCGATTGAAGTTCTTCCTTAATTTTTCCTAAACGGTTTTAAATTTACATGATATAATCAATGCACATTAACTATTTGATGCTTCAATGATAAGCATCAAAAATCTCAAACTATTAAATAGAGCTGGAGATTGCGCCGAGATCGACCTGGCGCACACACAGACACACAATGATTTTTTTTCTCTGTTGATACTTCATTGAGTGAAAGTTTTCTTTATTTTAAACATGAAAGTATCGTGCATAAAATCAAAAATAAGAAATTAGTTTTTACTGGTAGCGCAAAAACACTTGGTGAAAGCAGCCTCGGAGCTCAGAAAAGGGCAGGGAAACCAAATCGCAAGTCTATTGGAAATTTTTCAGGAATTCCAAAACTCATCAGGTGTTCGTGTTAGGAGCAGGACCGTTCGTCGAGAGTTAAAAATGTTGAGATTCCGTGGTTCTGCAGCCGGGCACATCACACCACTTGATGCAAAAGATCGATTACGATGGTGCGGAGATGTAAACACTGTTTGTTGGAGTTTCGAATCTTTCCTTACAGTCTGGCAGTGGGATGGCGGCCGTGTCTGAGTCTGCCCAGATGACCGGCGAAGGTTTCTTCGGTGACTGCATTGCGTCAAATGTTATGTTTTGGTGGTGGAAGCACAGTGTTGCGGGGGTTGTTTCACGGTGTTTGACGTAGTTCCTGTGGTTGGAAGCATGTACTCTGAGATGTATGCGAATATTTGGGAGAATGCTTCTCTTCCAACTCCATGGCAATAGTTTGGGAAAGGACCACTTCTCTTCCAGCAAAATAACTGCTCCATTCACTCATCGAGGCTTGCACAGAAGTTATTTGGTATTTCAAAACTGGACTGGCCTTCTCAGAGCCCCGATTGAAATCCCATGGAATACATTTGTGACGAAGTAGATTGCAGATTACGCAGCTAGCCTATTCGACCATCCTCGCTGCAATCACTCACTTCAGCTCTGCTGGACGGTTGGAAATCTATTCCTATAGCTTCCTATCAAAAACTGGTGGTAAGTCTTACCAGACGTATGCAGGCTATCAACGAGGCTGAAAGAGGGCCAAAATTATATTGATATGTGTCTCGTTCACTCTAAATCCACCCCACTAGGTGTCCGGATACTCTTGGTCATATAGTGTAGATTGAAACTATAAAAATATATTTTGTCTTTTCAATTTGTTGTTTGTACCACTTTTTGTATAATAAAATTAATTCGTCACCAGATAAGAAAATAATTAAATGCTTGACAATCTGACCTTCTCTGTTATCTTATCTGAAGATGTGTTCGGATCTTAGTAGCTTAATCCTCTTTGTGCAGAGAAGCAATCATGGTGCTTTCTCACTTCTTTTGGATTCTTCGCGATTATTTAACCTCACAGTGAATAAGTAACGTGATTTTAATGCATATATTTGAAAGTAATTCAATTTGATGAACTGATAAAGCTAGGGTAAATAATTAAAGCAACAAAGAATTTGATTTAGGACTCTATGGTTTGAAATGTTAAGGTTGAGAAAAGGAGTACTCAGCGATTATCTCATTTTTGTGATGGATACACCAATAACTTAATGTTTATTTTCCATTCATTACGAAATTCAGTGTGCAAATATCTCGTTTCCCTGTCATTTCAATGAAAAGGTTAACTTTATTTCGTCACTTCTGTACTACAACAACCAGAATATCCAAAGAACTTTGAAAGGTATTTCTACAAAGTATGCTAGAAGAAATTGTTGTTAAACACTATAATAGAATTTGAAATAATTTAAAATGTGGATTAAATTTTAATAAGAAATGTGTCCAAAGAAATTATACAATGATAATTCATTAATACTTACATCCTTGTTAGTTTCAGAGTAAACTGAAAAGCATTTGGTGAAATGAAATGTAGACCCGTTTTTTTGATAATTCTGTAAGAAAAAATATTTTAATTGTTATTACTAAAATATGAAATGAAAATATTATTTTATGCATAATTTAAAAATTTTGACTATATACTTTATTTGTTTAAAACTTATATACAGACACTTCGAAATTAAATTTAAACATTCATTTTACACTGTTATAAATATACTCCTTATAAAATTTTATTAATTAGAAAACAAACTTTTATTCACTTAATATAAACATTAATTATCTGCGAATGTTCTATGTCTCGTTGTTGTGTTTAATGTCAATCTGAAATTGTGTCGTCAAAACTCAAGAAATTTAATGCAAATCAGAAAACACGTTTTAAGCAACTCCAAAAAGAAAAATTCATCTGCAAAATGATTTTGATGTACTGAACCATAGATATCACCATTACCGTAGTTCTTCCAAACATGTAAATTTCGAATTCTCATATATAATTTTTGAAATTAATATCATAAAATTTTATTCTTAATAACTATTTTATTATCAATAATTTTGTTTTATTATATTTTCAATTTCTTTAATTTATTTCTCAAGCTAATTATATAAACTAATCTCTGATAATAATTACGGTTTTAAAGTCTATAAAAATTTATGAAATTAATATCTATTTGGCTCATATATAAATATCTCCAATAAATATTACTCAATAAACTTGTTACACATTCTATAAAAGCAAGGAATTTGAATGAAAAAATTACTTTGGTTATAATTGTAGAATAGATATTATATTAAAGAAGGTATAAAAATGGAAAAATAATGATACTTTAATTATCAATTCAAAAAGGGTAATAACGATAAAAACAAAAAGCACAAAATTTAAATCTTTGTGCAAATGTAATTAATGGTTGTTAACCTTTTTCCATTGTGTTTCTTTAAGAGTTACAATATAAAATCCTTTTACTTCTTCCTTGATTAATCATTTAGATGTAAGAAGTATGAAACTATAGACAAACGAAGTTTTTAAAAAAAGCAATCCATGAAGAATTTTAATATAATTGGAAGATGGGAAGCAAGATCAGATCACTATGACATTTGCGTAATTTTTACCCCTCCCAAAAATAAAACGGAACTAGATAACTCTGTTCAACCAATCACGATAATCATTAATATTTTAGACCTAAAATATTACCTATTAAAATGCCGTAAATAACTTAAAAGGTTTCGTATCGAGATTGATAAATGAACTTAAACTTTTATAAAATGATAAATTTTAAACTTTTGGCCATTTTAACTAAAAAATAAAGTAAAAAAATAAAATTAATATCATTTATACTTATTTGTTATGTGCCATTTACTTCAATAAATGCATTTATTATCATCTAGAAAATAATAATCATTCCTTATTAAATAAGATAGCTTTTTCGAATTTAAACGATTTTTCCAAAATTACTTCTTTTGTAGCAGCAACGCGCCGGATACTAGCTAAAAAATAAAAAAATAATAATATAAATACATAAGAAATAAAGTTTTCAAGAAATCAAGAACTTTTCAATTTTTGAATTATTTTATTAAAATTTATGCTAAACAATATTGGTTATAATTATGTAAACTAATATAGAATGCATAAAAGAAAATGTATTACATCCTGACGTATAAACTAATAACATGTATAAAACTGAAATTTTCTTTGTTCGTATTATATGCGAACGTTTCGTAACATTCATCAGACGGCAATAAAATTTGTTGAATAATTGTTTACAATTGAACAAAGGTTACGGCCTAATACAATTACTAGCATTTATTTCGAACAGAATAAAATTTAAAAAAAATCTTTCCAAACATTTCGAGGATTTAACATTATTTTAAAATTGACAATCAATGGAGGACAAACAGTAATTGGTTCATGTCATTCGGAGTTAATAGAACATATATCAGACAAAATACAATTATTACTATCGATGCCAATCAATGTGGGAGAAAGAAAACGTACCGATCATATTATTCAAACCATACATTGCAAATATAAAATTAAATTATTGATATAAGAGTTGACCAAGAAAATTTACGTATAATTGAAATGTTTCACAACACATAATAAAAATTCACATAATAATCGACAAACGATACTTATGCAAGCGTTTATCGTCTTAATTATTTCATAAAATATATTCCTCACAAACGTTCTCCTCTTAGCACATCTACAAGGCAGCATGTAGAAATTTACAAATTCGAGCCTCTCGATCAACCGGTGAAGCAGAATGTTTACAAATTGTAAATTCACGTGCTTCATAATCTCAAGACCAACATGTGTTAAGAATAGAGGCAACTATTCTTAAAGGAAAGTCGAATGCAGAAGATGTGGACTATTTCATGTATTCTCATTATTCCCAACGACGAGTCTTTTGATTTCAAATGACTGTTGCTCTCCATTGGATTTCCATTCTTGATGATTATTAACAATGCGCAAAGTCAATTACTTCAAGTATGTGTATCGAATTTAGAAAATCTATAACTTTCATGCTGCCAGTTGTAACTTGAATGCACACGAGTAGAGCCCCTAAAAAATTTATTTGCTTTTGCTGATGCCGTAAAAATAAAAACAAATAAAAATAATAATAATGTCTACCCTAAAACATTTGAATAAAAAAGTAATAAAAAATAGAATAAATATTATTTATACTTATCCTTTATAAGCCATTCAATTTCAATGAATGTATTCATCATCAAGAAAATAAGCATTCCTATCTAAACAAAATTGCTTTATTAAATTTTAAACAGTTTTTCCGTAATTATTTCTTCTAAAACAGCAACGGACCGGATAATAGCTAATAAAAAAATAAATAATATAAATAAAACATGAAATTAGGATAAATTTTCTCAGATTTTTTTTTCTAGAAAATATTTTAATTATTTTAAATATGCCAATGTTATTTGATTGTTCTGAATCTTCATACAATAGAGCCGTGTTATTTGATTTCTCTCCTGACATTGAACCTCTGAGTTAATTGTTTAACTTTTCTCAAAAAGAGAAATATTTCTCGGTCCAGGAATTTGTTATGAATAGAGGCAGTGAATTCTTCCAAATAATTTCAGCCCTAAACACTTCGACCCCATTCTCATGCATTTTGAAATGTTCTCCGCTTCCCATGTCTGATCATTAACATTCCGTCAAGATGTAACGCCACCTGTTACCACACGCGTTGTCAGGTGTCTCCGGACCTGTCAGATGGGGGGATGCTGTTCGTCGGTAAAGTCGTTGCGTCTGGTCATTAGTTGCATGCAGATAAAAGAATTCATATGCAAGTTTCATCGTTTCAAAGAGATTCCTCATATCTTCAGGGAAGAAGAAGGCCAAAACATCCGGGTGTTAAACATTTTTTGTTCCATCTTCACAGAACTTCTCGCATCTTTCACCAGCAACCGTTGTCATTCAGTGACGGAGTCAGGCAAGACTTTAGACTGTGTTAGCGATGAATTGAATGCAATTAGCATGTGTTCGAGAAGGGGCAGATATAAAAGAATCATTAACAAACATTCACACCATTGACTGGATACAATTGAGAAATAATTGTTGATCAGCTGTCGGATAAGAAACTCAAATCCCCCCCCCCCAAAAAAAACTCAAAAGCACTGATTTGGCCGAAATAAAAGGTGGATTTTTTTTGAGAGGAGAAGATCAGCGAGGACCATTTAAGGAAGAGTCAGAGAGACGTGAGTGTTCGAAGATATTCCTGATTTTATAAAAAAATTGCACGTGTTACGATTTGTGTATTTCTGGAGCTACCCCTGAAGAAGCCGTTAGAGCTAACAATTCTGCAATTAAAGTGTCGCAAGTAACTTTAAAAGTATTATAAATGAATTTTTTGTGACATTAAAACGGCTTTACTTTAGAAAATTCTTATCGTGCACATATTTATGGTGCTTAAAAGTTAAAGTTATATTGGAAATGGTTTGTTCTTTCTAATTTAAAACTTTATCTCGAAAATGTCTCATTAGTGAGCCTCCGACTATTTCAACTTACTATAATTGGTTTGTTTTGATTTTTCTGATTTTATGTCTGATAAAAATTTAATTATTTCCTTAAAACTAATTCTTACATATTTCATATCTTATCTCCGACTATATTGCAAAAAATTATTTCTTAATAGTAAGTGAAATTTTGCAATTGTTCAAATTTTCGATTAGTAGTTTCCAGACAGGAGCGGATACAGAAAAAAAAGACATTTTTTTTGTACATGTTTAAAATATGGAAACTGTTGTATTACAGTTTTTTTTTCCAGAAAAGGGGCAAAATAAATTTAAAAAAAACCCAGAAATAAAACTCTCATTTGGAAGGTGTTCTCTAAGGTATGCCAATCTTTTTAGTTTTAACGTAATTGATGCATTGTAGCGCAGTAGTATATTTTCCAAACGCCATGCTCTTGAATAGGAATAAAGGAAATATACAACATGTATTTAGCGCTGTACTTTCATTGAAATCTATGGAATTCATTTTCAGTGATATGACATCGTAATAGATAGCATGAAAAAAATGAAAACATAATGTTTAAAGCCTTTAATCGAAATTATAAATGATTATATTCTTAAAATAGGAACAAGATGTTGTTTTGGTCAGGTAATTTTGGTGCCCCCAAAATTTAGGGGCAAAAAAATGCAACTTGAAATTATCGAGTGAGTAATTTTTTTAACTGCTTTTACTAGTATTGTAGAATTATTATGATGACTTGTTTGAAAGCAGATACATTTTAAAAAGTTTGATCTAATTTTAACAGTATGGCTTTATTATTACGTATTGTGACGACCTCTGATAAGCGACGATTAGAAAACTGTAAAGAACTAAGTTTTTCAAGAGGAAGGAAACGTATTGACTGAAGGATCTGCTGATAACGAAAGAATTTGTTGATAGCAAAAGAATTTAGAAATCTGATTATGCGTGTCGAATTACATTTTATGGAGTTATGTAAAAATGTGCCCTTGTGGCATATACAATGGTCCAAGTCTCAATAGACTGAACAACCGAGTAAAGTTCCATATGCACAAAATAGATTAGTGGTAAAAGGAAATGGGCATGTGTTTGAAAAAGCATCAGAAGATTGAAACCGGTTTGTCCTTTCCAATAGATAAAAGATTTCCGCCGTTCAGAGCGACTAAATTGGGTCCAGATACAAATTACCCTTCTTTCATTTAGTGGTCGCATAAGGATGATGGCAATCGAATACTATCAATTTTTTAAATATACATTTCATCTTCGAAAAAAAGAAGATTTTTCCAATTCTGAGTCATGTTGTTAACTCTAGAAATGCAATGGCGTACTCTTCTGCTAAATACACAATCTTTGCTAAAACAAGGATTTTTAAACTTATCCAGAAAAATGAGATCTGCGAATGCAAAATAAATACAATTTAGCAATCACAAATATATGAAGCCATATTTTTCTACATGTATAATGGGCATACACATTTTTCTCAGACAATTAATTTCTGTGAGATGGCACTAATGTGTTCCACGTGTTGTATGTGTTTAAGTATCAATCACTTTTCAATTGAATGCTTTAATTTCAATTCTCATCGTATTCATTCTTTCATTCATCATCATTTTCTTTATTGGACTTCCTGAATGAAAACATCTATCTGAATATGTTTAACTTTTAAAAGTCGCAATTAGACTTTAATTTAAATTCGCATTCATATTTCTATTAGCAAATAGATCATTTAAAAATGTCTTATCTCTCAGAAATTAAATGTCCTAGACCATTTTAATGGAAACCAAGCACACAAAGGCAAAAGAAACACAATTAAACACAGATAAAGACTAACACGATATAAACAAATCTATGAGAATGGCACAAATATTTGTGCAAAGAATATTTAGCTTCAAGTGTGCAAATAAAGTTTTAAAAAAATCCCTACTCCGCCTATAACCGAATGATGAATAACTTCATTCAACTTAAATATTTAAAAACCTTTCACATTCCAAAATTTCTTACTTTTACAAAAATCTCAATTTAATATAAATTAAAATTTCTGTAAATTCATTTCTATCAATTTAATTCAAAATCTATGTTGTGATGTTAGAAACATTTTGATGTAACTAAATATTCTTAGCATTTTACATGTAACACATTAGACATAAATGCGATATTTATACAAAACAGAATATTAATGACACAAATTCAATATTAGTTAGCATATTCACCAACTTATCATAAAAATTAAATATAAGCTTAGTTTAAATGACTTCACATTAGCATTTAAATTCCAAATCTCATAATAGGTTCCTAATAAGACAATGAAATTAATAATGCTGTTCAAATTAATCATTCTTCCATTTTGAGGACATTTAACAATTAAATAGGCTTATTTAACAGCTTTAACTGTTTAACACCATTCGTGTATCGATTTATCGAAATTTGATAGTTGTAAGCTAAAAATGAAGCATTTATAACGATTATAATTCAAAATTAAATTTACTATAAATGCATAGTTAAGTCAAGTAGTCACTGGATTTCCGATTGAATAAAAATAAAAAATAAATATTCTCTCTATAGAAAATGTCATCTTATTAGATAGTAAAGAAATTAAAACAATTCAGTGGTTAATAACAAATGTATTCGTTTGAGCTAGAAAAGATCTAACTTTGCCATCTTTGTCAGGAAATGAAGCTATTTCTTTTCTAAATTTCCAAAAATCATTCGGAAGTTAATTATTATAATATTACCAACTTTAAATTCTCTATCTGTTGGTAGGTTTCACACAGTAAGTAGATCTTAATATTAAAATATATTCTTTACTTCATTTTTTCCAAAAATGAGTTGTTAACTTTTCGCTTTAATTAAATTATTTAATTACCTTTTTCCCGCTGCTTAAATGAGTGAACCTGGCGGGAGGTAAACTATTAACTCTTCTTCCCAATAATAAATGAACTGGAAAAAATTTACAAAATCCTGAAAATTGGAAAACACAGAAATCAAAAGATGGGAACTAAATACACTTTCGATTTAAATAATAAAAGTCTC
Organism: Argiope argentata; assembly: GCA_026289955.1. Classification (NCBI taxonomy): domain Eukaryota; kingdom Metazoa; phylum Arthropoda; class Arachnida; order Araneae; family Araneidae; genus Argiope; species Argiope argentata. The sequence goes on from JAOUZG010020842.1 coordinate 2,032,832, forward strand.
CAGTTCTTCTTGTGACAAAGTGGTTCAGCCTAAAACATTTTGAAAGACAACTTTCACTTATCTAATTAGTCTTTTATAGAACCACTCCACCATGCCACTTACTCACCGATAAAGCACTACACCAAAGGATTTTGAGAGTGGCATAAAAAGTAAGAATGCGAGGAGAAAGTCTCAATTTTCTCAAAGTGACCAAAGTCTCAATAGTGACCAAATTTTCAAAATCTATTGGGACTCTTTGCCATTTTTATAATATATTCTCCTCAAAATCCATAAATTGAGATTTTACGCCGGCTTTTTGGCACAGAGGTAGTGCTCTTCCCCTTGTTTTGGGAGTATCGGGTTCGATTCCCGTTCGAGCATGGTTGTTCTCCATTTATCTATATGTGGGATGTGTGACTGTTCCCTGCCTGTAAAAAGGGGATGTGCATACGAGTGTGATGAGTATGTAGCTAAAGTCGTACTCTTGGCCCTAGTTAACTCTACTTGAAACAAGAGTTACATATCTTCGGTTCAAAATCTGTTAATGTAAGAGGGAAGAAGCTTGTCCATGGCAAGTGATATTAGTAACAACAACAGATTTTTCTGTAGCAATAATCAGCCTAAAATTTATAAAGAAACCAGAAGAGAGACTCTCAAAATTGTCAAATTCAGGAAAAAGTGGGTTAGAGAGTGTTGATTCAGCACAGCTTTTAATTAAGCAAGTAAAGTGATGATTTCTTAAGAAAATTTGGATTTATAGCTACGCGTTTTAGATTGAATTTAAAAGATTTCACAACCGATTCTCATTCATTACGATTCTTACCTCCAAATTTAAGACATCTAGGAAAAGTTAAAGTCAATGAATATCTTCATTAGGATTTCACATAATTTTTTAACAACTTAACATTATTTTTACGTCTTCCCATATTTTTTTACCTCTACGTTTGCACTTCCCATGTTTTACCGTTAATTGAGAAAATGTAAGAACTCTTAACCCTTTATCCAAAGAACCTTTTAAGGAGTCAATGAATACTTGCGAAGTAATATGATATACAAATTACAAATAGATCACTTTCTTAGCCATGCATGCAAGTATGCAAGTATAAATTTTGTTTTATACTTTTTTACGCTGGCTGTTGTATTTTACTAAGAATTGGCCACAGAAATCTACTCCAGATTAGCTAAAAAAAGTGAGAGTTACTTTTTTTTCAAATTATAGGGTGGCATCTCAGGTTTATTTTAAAAACAAATCATAAAATTGAGAACAATCTACCTTGTAAGATTCTTACCATTAAAAGCCAAAATTGCGATGAACATGATAAAGTAAATTATTAAAACCCATTCATTGAAAGTATGAAAGTATTTATTATCATAATATTTTATAATCATTACAGCTATAACATTCCTTCTCAGTAACACTAAAGGGTATACTTTTCTTTGAAAGAAAAAAGGAAGTTTTGTACCCTATTTCCTACACGAATTATATTATTTACAGCAGTAAAACAACTTAAAGAAACAAGGTGCTATTATAAGATACAGTATCAGCTTTGAAAAATTGTTTAAATTGAGTAGGAAATTCAAGTTTTTAAAATATTTAATAATCATATGTCTACTCCAGGAAGTTCCTTATGTGTTAAAGGTCCAGTGATGCATTTTTCCTTTGGTAATTAGGCATTTTTGATATAATAAAAATAAAACTAACTGAGGTTCGAAAATATAACTACGAATTCGAATTAATTTACTAAATAAATTATTTATAAAAACAATTTTATGTAACAAATCAATTTCATGCCGAGAACAGCAGAATTTTAGTTACAGAAGTTTTAAATTCCTTCTTAATGCCATCAGTACAGTATTGAGAATATTCAACATGTACAAGATTTGAAGGATCTGGCTCTTTTCATCAGAGTTCATTACTAATCAAGGTATGGGGCATTCAATCTTCTGAAAAACAGGTCAGCTGGATTATTTTCAAAATATGTTTCCACGAAAAGTTTTTTAAAATTAATTCTTGTATTTTTGCCACTCTATCCTTGACAAATGTTTTGAGAAGATGGGACGAAGTCCTTATCCACCTTAAGGCGAGTGTGGAATCAGAATACAGTATGACAACTTCAGATAAGCGTCAGAGAGAACTCTAACAAATTAAGTTTCACACTGGGAAAAAACCTTTGATAGCAGAAGAATTCACCGATAGCGGAAAAATTTCTTAATAGCAAAAGAATTTTGACATCTGGAAGTCCAGATGTGTCTGTGCGCCTTGTACGGTCTCAAATGAAATGGACATGTGTTTGGAAAAATATCAGGGGAATGAAGCAGGTGTGTCCTTTTAAATATATGGGAAACGAACCGTTCAAAGCGACAAAGAGGGTCCGTCGGTAAATGATCCTTCTTTTCATCTAAGGGATGACACCAATTGAAAAGGGATTAAACCATCCGTCGGTAGCTAATAGATACTTTCCCTTCTCATGTCATTGTAAAGGTATCTTAGGTCAGATGATCCAATGAAAATTAGGAAATATGCTGATTGGAGATGAAACCCAAATAAAAGGATACGGGAGAAGATAGGAGAACACACCGAGAAGGAAGCCGGCTAATGATTGAGTAGTTAGTTATTGGGGCAGCGGGAATTCAGCTTGGAATTCCGAGTGAAATTCTCAGGAGAGAATTTGGAGTGTATTTGCAGACAGCCTCTCCCTGTAGGTTGAATCAACGTGAAGTTCACCAGATCTTCTGAATCAAATTCGGACCTCCGAGCATCTCGTCGAAAGTGTGAAAGCTCATCCGAGCTTTGGATGAACTTCAGTTAGTTAGACAGATTTGTCTTCTGAACTGCTCTTCCAGCGAGTTCAACAAATTTCGTTTCCGGCAATCCCAGCAGGTTAATCAAAGAGCGGATAACCCCGAACTTCGGGCTGAATCTTGCGGGAGTTTCATGAACTCCGTCATATCTCTTGACATCCAATAGCGATTCCTTAATAATATGAACACAGCACCTTCCCCAAGTGGAGCTCTGATCTGATTCTACTTATGTATTTGCAAAATAATTAGCCAAGCTGGTGTACATGTGTGTAATATAAATGTATTAAAGCTAGGAATAAATTCTAAATTTTATTACGCAAAGAATTGAGTTTGTTTTCGGGCGCAACTCATCAGAAGCCTCGCCCAAAACGTTACAACAGGGTTATTTTCGCAATATCAATCTGAAGTGCAGCCATAACTTTGTTTACTAGCTTGGGCAACAGGAGATAGGTCGGGGAATGGATAGTCTTGAGGGCTGCTTCTTTTGATTTGCTACAAAGAAGGTGAAAATTTTCCTACTATTCTTTCCATGAACAGAAACATATACTACAGCTGCTAATACCTTTTTCGAGTCGTTGATGAATCCAAAATGGGAAAATTTTATAGGATACTATCATAGGACAAATTATGGGATTTAAAATTTTTCTAAAAGCGATGAGGATTAGACAAACGAAGTCCATTCGTTGGGAACTGCTCTAGGTATTTTCTCATGATAATTTCTTCATCTAATTTAAGTAACTATACATGAATAATTTGGATGAATAATTACTAAATGAATAATTTGGATGAATAATACTTGAATAATTTGCATGAATAATTTGGATTTACTAATTACATGTCTTTTACTTATTACACATCAATAGGGTTGATGGGCATTCGCTTTCAGAGGGGACATCTCTGTCTGTGAAAATCCGATTGGTAGGAAGAGAAAATTTCAAACAAAAGGGGTCTGAGGAACTATTCCCCAAAACACTCTAAATTTTTGCAGTTTCTTCAGAAGACAAATCGAATTTTAAATCGGGAGACTCACTGTTTGCATGTGAGAAACTCCATTTTCGCAAACTCATTCCAGCATTTTTAAAGAGAAAAATAAAATCAAGAAGTTTTAACAGTTCAAGATCTTAGAGACTGAAGCATCCAGTTAAGATATTATCTAAGTAAACAATTTGCAGAAGAACATTAGCTGCAATGAGAAAGTTGTCTTTATCATTGCAAGCTGCTTTAGAACTCGAGTAGCCAGATAATATGCGGGTGTTGTTCCATAAACGAACATTTTCAATTAAAATTTTTAAATCAATTTAAATTTAAATTTGGAGCACGGAACCTGGTAGAATACAAGTTCTCTTGAATTGTAGCTCCTTTGTACTAACATGATTAAGGAAAATATTTAAATTAATCTTTGTGAGCTTTTGAAAACCCTCTTAAGGGACGAGCAAGATTGTCAGATTTAAGAACATCGTGATCAGATCATCATCATATTTTATCATTTTTGTCTTCTTCCGTATGATCTGAAGAAAAATTTTCTTTACAAAAACTTGTGTTAAGAACTTTTAATTTGTTAATCATAGTCTTTATGTTTTCAGAATAGTTCAAGGCTTTTAGTAGCAGTAGCTCTAAAATCCTCAAAATTAACACTTAGTTAACACAATTGTTAGCAAAATAGAGTATTTACCATAGGATTTTCTAACGTGCTTTCTTTCAAAGCGATCTTCACAGTATGAAAGATCATCGTTCAATTTAGATTGTTATTTGTAAATATCTCCTGTTTCCGCAAACGACCGTAGAGTATCAGTTAAGTTACTGAAAGCCTTTAAAAGGAAAAAAAGTGAATTTTATAACAAGATTCAACGCTATACGATCCTGCACAATAAATCTGAATTTACAGTTAGGCAATCTTTTTTTTTTGGTTTGGATAAAAAATATCAATAAAGAGTTCAATTCCTAACAAGCATGAAATCTCTGAAGGTTTATTAAAATATTTTTCTGCAAGGATGTAACCTGGAGGAATCGTAAGTTCAGTAATAATCATATTTTTCTAAGGATATATTTGTATTATCTTATTAATGAAAGAGGAGGGAAAATTTGCTTAAATAGTGGTCGCTGAGAAAGAAAAAGTAGACCAATCGTACGTCTCAGTGTGAAACGTGGGCGGGTCTGTGAATTAGTGAGGATACCATCAACGACAAACTTGGAAGTTTGCACTAGCTTCTTAGACATCCACCAAAAACTACCTCTACATCCGATTTCAATACCTCTCTCAAGAACCTGCATAAATTAAAAGATACTTCTTTATGAAAAAAAACAATAAAAAAATAAAACAACCTTTATGAAAATAAAAATATTCCCTTAATTTTTTACAAATATCCATAATATTTTAAACACAAGAATAACTAAAAATAATTAAAACTAATTTGTCATTAATGCTCTCCTCACTGACCCACAGACCTCCACAGGATTGACACTGAGACTTACGATTGTTCCAATTTTTTCTCAGAGACCCCTACTTAAGCGAATTTCCCCCCTATTTCATTCGCAGCATCTTGCTGAACTGTGTCACGTATTTCTCCTGGCGTCCTCAAATAAAGGCACCTTTGTTAGAAACATTTTTTTCCCCTCTATGACTACTGGTATGTTGTTGACTTTCATATTTCTAACTTATTTCATGTCTCTGTGTTTGCTTTCTCTGTATTTTAGTAAATTCGAAGCTCCTGTTAGACTTTGAGTTTGGCGGAATTTTTTGGGTTATATCGGATTTTGTTTTTTAGACTATGGTCAAACCCATTTACAGAAAAAAAATCAATTTTTTTTAAATCTCTGCCTGATTATAACCCTTGAGAAAGTCTTCAGGCCGGATTTCCTTTACTTTACTTTAGTTTCGTTTTTGCTCACCTTTATTTCTACTTTGGTTTCTATTTTTCTATTTCAGTACTGCTTTGATATATATATATATATATATATATATA
>JAOUZG010020842.1:2038975-2055178 GCA_026289955.1 Argiope argentata
AAAAAAATATTACTTTGCAAAACTACTCAGAAAAAAATGAATTTATTATTCAGATTTTACGATTGAAGGGTGTACATCAGGTGCTAATTTGGATAGGAAAAAATGATACTTTATAAAAGAAGTAAAAACTGTTAATCACATTGCTACTAAATTCTGGGCCTTGCAGAATATTATACATATTATATCTGTTCAACAGAATCTGGATAGAGCAGAAATACCCAATATAATGACGTGAAGCTATTGTGACTCCTGTCCTAAAACCTGGCATAGAATCCTCGAATCCTATGAACTTCAGACCGATTGCTCTGACGAGTTGTCTTTGCAAGACCTTTGAACGCATGGTAAATACTCGTCTAATCTATGAATTGGAGAAACAAGGATGTATCTCCCAACGGCAGAGCAGTTTCCGTAGACAAACCACATTTGCTCTACATTTGATAATCTTGTTTCACTGGAGACGTTGATACGCAATGCATTTGTCAGGAGAAACCACATAGTCTAAATATTTTTCGACATAGAAAAGGCGTATGACCGCACTTAGCACTTTGGTATACTTTTAACACTTTTTAACTTTGGATTCAGGGGAACTTATCCATATTTTTACAAAACTTTTTATTACGTCGGAATTACGTTAGTTCGTGTAGGGAACTTTTATTCAAATATTTTTATTCAAGATGAGAGAGTTCCGCAAGGAAGTGTCCTCAATGTCATCCTTTTTATCGTCCATCTGATTTTAACAATTTTACCCTCATCTGTACATGCCAGTCTTTTTGTTGACGATCTACAAATCTCATGCAAGGAAGTTGTATGGATCTGATTAAACAGCAGATACAGAGTGCCGTAAATAAACTGGTGGCTTGTTGCGACAACAATGGGCACACTACATCTCCGGTGAAAAGCCGATGTGTTCATTTCAGTCGGAAAAGAAAACTTCATCAGGATCCGATTATACACATTCGGAACAACTCAATTCCTGTGGTAAATGAAATATGGTTTCGGGGAGTGATTCTCGATCGGAAGCTCACTTTCCTTCCACACATTTTACATCTGATTAGAAGTGAGAGAAATACTTGAACATCTTGAAAGTGCTTTCCAGAGAGTCTTGGTGGGGGGACATCGAACCTCCTTACTCCATATTTATCAAGCAGTAATTCTATCCCGAATCGATGGATGTGTTGTGTATGGCTCCGCCTGTTCATCAGTTCTGCAACGACTGGATACCATTCACCACTCGGCATTGCGTATCTATTCTGGGGCATTTCGGACTTCTCCGATTGATAGCCTTTGAGTTGTTTGCAATCAGCTGTCCCTTTGTTTAAGGAGGAAAAAATTGTCTTCCTTATTTTATTTCAAAATACAGTCTGTTCTCAGGCAAACATTTAGAGAAATATTTCAACCTGATGGTCTTCGTCACTTTTATAATGCCCATCCTTATCATATTTTACCATTTTGTGAAAGAGCCAAATTGCTGCTGCATGACTCGGAACTTAATGCGGTTCGTGTTGAACCGGTTTACGGTTGTTGTTTCTCACTCTGGGATATCCCACAGTTCTCGTTTTTGAACCGTTTCACTGGATTTGGTAAATCATTAACTGCTCCTGTTGTTTTTCAACAACTCTTTTTATATCATCGCTATCGATATTCTTCTTTTGTGCCAATTTTTACGGATGGCTCAAAATCGGATGATTATGTTGGTTGCGGCATTATAATTTCGTCTGCCTGATACACTAAGCTACCGTCTTCAAACTTGCTGTTCTGTATTCACTGCCGAATTGATGGCAATTTTCTGTGCTCTTCAGAAAATTTCATGTTCTACACAACGTGAATTTATAATCTACACCGATAGCATGAGTGCTTTGGAGACACTTTTGCATTTCCATAATCGAATGCACCCTATTGCTATTAAAAGTTTGTTTATTTTGCGATTACTGCTGCATGATGGTTTTCAAATTCTCTTTTGTTTCTCCTAGTCATGCGGGCATTTTGGGGAATGCATAGATGGATTCAACTGCCAAAGACGCAACTGTGTTTTTGAGCATTGGACTTTCCTTTTGCGATATTAGGAGGTATTTTAATGAACATATTTTTCTACTTAGCAAGTGACGTGGGATCTTCAGGCACATAATAAATTACTTCATTAAAGCACACATCATTAAAAAAGTCATTGGTTTGTTGCCTGTTATCTCCATACGCGATATGGATGTAAAAATGACGCGTCTCCGTAAAGAGCATATTCGTTTCACTCATAAATATCTTACATTTGGTGAAAATGCGCCTACTTGAAACAACTGTCAAGTTCCTTTTACTGTTCATCACATTTTAATTGATTGTCCTGTTTTTAATTCTTATCGTGCCCGTTTTTTCACTCTTTCTTTAACATTACAAGACTTAGTGGGTGAAAAATATCACGCAAATATTTTTTAAGTTTTTAAAAGCTATAGGCTTTTTTTAATCGCATTTAACATTCCCCCCCCTTCTATTTGTATTAAATTTTTTCTTCTTTGCTCTGAATTTGAACATTTTCTTCGAACATTTATGAATTACTGTTTCCTCTTTTTTTTGTTGGATGCTGTGAGAATTTTTTGGTGTAGCTTTTTATATATGTTTCCATATTGTACCCTTATACTTTCAGAATTCTGTTTACGAAATCTATTATATTTTTACAAAGTGATTGGCACAGTATACCTAAGTATAGCTTTTTCACCATTAAATTTCACACACAACAACAACAACAACTGGGCCTTGCAGTATGAAATGAAGATATGTTTCAGAAAGCAGCTGTGAATAAAAAACATCTCAAGACTACAAACATCAAAGTACAGCTCAAAAAATTATTTTTTAATGATATATTATAAGGATGATAATATATTAACTTATAAAGTATATTTCTATTTCTAATGAATTTTTAAAAACAAAATTCTAACCGTATTTGTCAACAATTCAACAAAACAAAAATTACCCTATTCCCGCAAGTTACGTGTGCAAGGTAAAAAAATAACTTTAGTCAACGTGCTACTATCTCTTTAACAAAAACACAAATTTAAAGAGAAGTTAAAAATTAGTTCAAATTAAATTCATAAATATTTAATTTTCAGCATGTGAATGAAAAAATGAATTCAATAAATCAGTTGTATTTAAGGCAAACGTGATTTAATATCTATCCTTTAAATTCAAGGATCAATGGCTAATTTTTAAAACTTTAATATATGTTTTAAAATGGTATAAATAAATTAAATAACTATATTTTATGTAACCTAAGTACATAAACATTGTAAAAATTACGAATTAATTTTTATACAGATTCTTATCTTTTGTATCATATATAACAAAATATTGTGAGACTAATTATAAAAATCTAGATTTTTCTATACTGTTCAATTCAAAGTTTCATAAATAAATCATATTTAATAGCAGAAAATAGAAATTGTTCATTTATTTATTTAAAAATTAAATGTGCCAAGAATATTTCGCAGAATATTATTCCTAAATCACCAAAAAACTGGTGATTAAAGAAACTTATCAACAGTTATAATTAAACTTATTTTTAATAATACTTAAAAATAATATTTTAAGCATATTTAAAAACCAAAAAAAAATTATACGTGTCATTTAAATTCATTTGATAGTAAAACTAAAAACCGAGTTTTACGATGAATCTGAGAAATATTTGTTAAATAATTCTTCATATATTATGTAAATTATGTAAATTGTGAAAATTATTTTGTTTTGAATATCATACTTAAACAGAGAACCATTTTGTTTCAAGTACTTTCATTTGTATAAAAAATTATTTCAGTAAAAAAAATGATTTTTTATTATTATTGTAGTTTAATCATTTTCACTTTAATTTGAAGTACAGATTCAACTGGAGTTAAAAGAAAATTAGGGAAATACAATGATTTAAAGCCTATATAATAACATGAGGGATTAATATGAGTATCAAAATTTGAAACTTAAGAATATTTTAATAAAAAAGCTATTAAAAATTAATATTTAATCAAAATATTACATAAAATATTTAATTGAAAATTTTCAACAAATGGCGAAATGATTGGTCTCCAAAGGTGGTTAGTACAAAATATTTCAATTGAAATTAAAAATAGTTTCCATATTCATTTAAAATTTTTCTAAAGATACATATACTTCCATTCATTAATATTTCGTCCTAAGATCTATTAATTAAAGGAGAAAAATTCCTCTCATTTTTAATCCTACAAATCTGTATTGAGGAAATAATAATGAAAACGAGTTTTAAAACACGTTATTTATTTTTTTTAAAATACTTTAGATCGAAATCACTGTTTTGAGAATCAACGCAGAAATTTAAGAAAACTCAATCTCTTTCTTTCCTTTGGTGAATTTTAAATCATTTCTACAAATTTTATATGAATGCATTCAAGAAATATCATAATATGTATACTAAAATCTATTTCCGAATTAGTCATACATTTATGAATTTTATAAAATTTGATTCATTGAATTTTTCCTAAATTCTTTATGAATTTTAATTCATAGAAAATATTACTTTTTGAAGATAAAATGCACTTACAATTTTTTCAGGTTGGGGTAAAATTTAAGTTGATCTTCCGATAGTGTTCTGAAATTCTGCTGATGATTGATAAATCTGAAAAAAAGAAAAAGAAAATAATCTTAAATTTATTATTTTAATATTATTACAAAATTAATTACAGCAAGAAGCACTTTTTTCTGTCGAGTTGTAGTTATACTTGGACCCATTCGTAAACTTTTGATTTTTATTGAACGTAAAAGAATCTGTTTTACCAATACCAGTAAAATTCTAATCGCAGCTGAAGATAATAAAAATATTTTCGTTAAAAAATTGACCTTAAAATTGAGGTATTGGCGTTAAAAATTGACCTTGGAGAAATTGTGGTATTGACGATAAATTAGAATTACAGAAATGCAATTTAACAAGATACTTTAAATAAGTTTACAGCAAACTGTTTATATTAATTAACGAAAAAACATAAAATATAAAACTAAATCATCAAAATATATGCCAAGATTAAAAATACACAATAATAACAGGCAAATTATCTCAAAAATTGTTTTTGCCTCTAAATAGAATTATTTAAAATTGCTCTGACCAAACCATAAGATCCATGATAAAATTACAATCATTAGAATATGAAATCATAATACATACCACTATTAAGAATGACTCCAAAAAAGAAAAAGTGTGATACGGCTCAACTTATTTGAGCAAATGCACGTCGTCAAACTAACTTTTCCTCGCTTTGATGTTATATATGTTTGGTCAGAATGCATCATCATTATTAAGAATAATTGAAGCACCATCTATTAAATTAAAGTTCAAAGTAAAATAAATAAGAATATTTGGTTTTAGTTTTGAAATTAGAAAATAGATAAATCCTCTCTTAATAAAACATATGCGTTGCAATAGTTTTTTTTTTTTGGAAATTCGTTAGTAGTTAATCTTTTGATGAGATTATTTGTTGCTTCGATATAAGAAATTTTTGTTTTTACAATTTTTTTAATACTGTTAAATTGTAAAAATATTAAACTTGTGAAAAATTTTGAGTTTAAATTAAAATGGTAATTACTAAGTTTAATTATTTTAAAGTTAAAATAATAAAATTGTATTTCTGTGATACTGATTTATTTCCAAAACCTCATCTTATTATCTGCGATTTTCGGGTCACAAGGGGTCAGCTTTATGACGAAAGTTAGAGGCCTCACAGAAAAATTCCCTGATTTGAATCCTTGATTGAAGGTGACCCTTGAAAAGTTTTCAGGCCTGATTTATTATTGATTTAAACTTAATTTCTATAGCTATTTTTTATTTCATTTGCTTTCTAGTTGTACTAGCGTTAGCGCTCTCTAAATACTATGTATGTTTCAGAATTTGGTTCAGGAAATATATTAAGGTATATTTCATATTTTTTATCTTTAATATGATAGTTACCTATATCGAAGCAATTAATAATCTTAGAAAAATTATCTAATAATGAATTTTCTAGAAACTACTGGAAAATACAAATTTTGATTAAAGAAGGGCTAGCTCTCGTTTAATCCTTTGACACAAAATAGAATAGACTGTACATATAACTAATTCAATAGATGGCGCTGATAATCTCTAATGAAAAAGCAATGTTTAAAACGAGGGAACGATTTCAACGATTGATTGTTTTTCTTCTATAGTTTAATTTTGTATGTTTTTGTCTGTTTAAATTTCATTTAAATTTTTTCTATAAAAACTAGTGTATCTCTTAGGCCATGTCATTATCATTCAGACAGATATCATGAGAGCATGATGTTACCTAAAATGAAATTTTGAATAGGCGAAAAAGTTTATAACATTAGCCCCGAAACATATTTTTTGAAAAACTCAGAAATATATTTGATATTTATATTTAATATAATTTTACTAACTGCATTCTCAAGAGTTTTTTCCATAACTTTATTGGTATCTGAAATAAGACTGAATTGAAAAGTTGTAACATCTCAAAATTTAATGACCACTTGATATTTCTTTTCGTTGTTTTTTTTTATGACTTAGCTTTCGTGATTCGTATACATATTATGTTTATATAGCAGATGAATATTGTTACGGAATATATTTAAAACGGAAATTAATCGAATAAAGTTTACAACAATTAAATAATGATGGTTTCTGCTTTACAACGGAAAGAGGGGTGCAGTAGCTTCTCTGGATATCAAGCCCTTAGCACCCGAGGACAGAAGCCTGATTTCAAGCTCATAAGAGGAAAACACACACACCTTCGTTTGAACTGTCCCTTTTTACAGGGGGGCACATTCACACTACTCACTGATAGTACACAGAAGAACAAGTCTGCCCTAACCGGGGTTCAAACCCGGGACTCCCAGATCACGAGAAAGATGCGCTACCTCGGTGTCAGGACACTGGGCTTTCACAGCAATGAATACGTCTTCTAATCAGGAATTGATTGAATAAAAAATTAAACGCACTAATGTTGAATGAAGTTTAATTACAAACTACATACCTCATTCTATATATCAACTTTGATGTGTCTTCGAACCATCTCGTTTTGAAAATTCTTGAATCGGCAGGCTAGAAAAAAGCCAATTCATCAATAATACTGGTTCAAACTTTGATGCTGATCTGTGGAGTGCACTATTGATCGAAATTAACAACTTTTTTTTTCATTGGAACAATAATATTAAGATTTCTTTTCCCCTTGTATGGATAATTGAAAATTGATATCTAAGGTATTACTATTTTATTTACTACATTTAAGAGTTTCAAAAGTTCCCAATTATTTTACAAGAGTCACTTCTGTCTTGGCATATCTTAATTTAATAAATGTAATTTGCAGTTATGTCAGATTAAAAAGTAATTTAACAAACAATTGGTTGAACCAAAAAAATGATGGTAATTCTTTTTTTCCTCAAATTTTGAAGGACATGATAGGAAAAGTTTTCAGCAAGCTTCATTTGCATCGCTTAGAAAATTGCATAATGTTGATTCTAATAACTTCTAATAACTTAAGCACAACTGTAAATTAACATTAAAGGCTTTATCTCCTTCAAGTCTTGAGAGACAAAATGTCAATCTTGCTTTGCAGGTTTTTAATGATCACACTGTTGGGGCATTGCAGGAAGTTGGCAATGAATATGGAATTCTACATTTTGCTGATACAGCTGAGTTCATTAAAATAATTTTGACCTGGTGGAAGATTATGAATGTAAAATCCCCTAGTGTGGGTTTAAGGGAAAATGATAAATTTAAGCAGCCACTATCATACATGGCTAGTGATGAAAAAGTTAAATTTCTTGACAAATTTTTAAATTGGTTGAATAAATGGGAAGACAAGACAACTGGTGGGTTGTCGAATAAAACACATGCTGCCTTGAAAGTAACTACAAATGCTATTATAGAAATAGCTATTTACTGTAAAGAAGAGTTTGGAATAGATTTTATTTTACCAGGAAAATTTCAAACAGATAATTTAGAAAGTGGGTTTGGTTTGTATCGACAAATGTCAGGTGGCAATTGTCATGTATCTATAAGGCAGTTGTTTGAAACAGAAAAAAAGATTAGGCTACGTTCTTTGTTAAATCTTCCAAAACTTGTATCTTCTTGTTGTATCTTCCAAAACTTTTGGTCAAGTTTTTATTACAAATAATGATTTGCAAGATTTTGGTGATGTGGATGAAGAAAGTGTAGTTTTTACATTTTGGCCAAATATTCAAATCAGTGATGAGGATATAGGAGAAGTTAGAGATGTTTTAGGTCCGTTAACCTACATAGCAGGATATTGTGTGTTTATTGCTGTTCAGAAATTAAAATGCGATATCTGCAAAAGTAATTTAACAGTAGATAAGACAATTGAAATTGATGAAAGTTATGGGCTTATTTTTAAATTAGACAGGGGCCAGCTTCTTTGTCCTTCACCAAATGTAGTTAATGCTATTGTACACAATTATATTATTATTAAAAAACTTTGTTTTAATTTTGAAGTTGATTTTATTGCATCTGCTGAATTTGCTGAGTTGAAAATCCAAGAAAGATTGCTTTGGGACTACCTGAAAATTATTTAAATTCAGAAAATTTATTTGAGCATTATTGTGATAATAAACATAGTGAAGAAAAAATTCTCAAAATGTTACTGTGGTCATCCACAAATATATTTTTAAATAATTATTGTAAGAAAAAAATCAAAGTAGGAAACAAACTGCGAAACAAAAAAATCGTACACTTCAAACTCTTAAGTAATTTTCTCTATTATAAATAGTATCTTAATTTTTTTAAATTTTGTTTATTTAGTTTAAATTTTAAAGTTACAATAAAAGAATTTCTTTCAAGCAAAATTTAATATTCCTGACAGAGTAATCTATTTTTTTAAAAATTCTTTACACTAACATTTCATATGATAAAGACATGTCTATTTTGTAAGAAATTACTGTATAGCTTTTATGTAAATTTTTCTTTTATTTAGGAGATACTTTAAAATACATTCTATTTTGCATTTTATATGCTGCTGAAAGAAATGTTGTCCCAATGGTCTGGCTTAAGTGATAGACCAGGCATAACTGGCTTTCACTTGAACTCTAGTCTTTTAGGACATTATCATTTCAATTTTCATCAAATACTGAGGAGAAATTTCTAGCTTTATGAAAGGTTAGTGAATTTTTATTCTCTTATATTATATAGATTTTTGTGAAATGTAAAAACAATTTATCAAAGATTATATTTGCAATAAATCTTTGTGTATTATTAATGAACTTCCTTTTTTTTTGAGAAATTTAAGTAAATTATTTAATTTATTTTTATATTTTAAAGAGGTTAGTAAAAAAAGCTATATCAACTGATTGTAACTGTAGACCTTGTGTTGGTGAGGAAAAAAAAGAATTTTGACATTAGAAATGTTGGCTATAGTAAAATCAATCTGAAAATCAAAAATTGTGCACTGATGTTTTGAAGTTAGAAATTATACTGTAAATTTTGCACCTATGCATCATATCAGGCATAACATTTGAAATGGAGAGAGATAGTTTGCATAAATGTCATGATCTTACAATTTGTAAATTAACATCTGAGGGAGTAATGTAAACAAACACTACTTTTCTTTAAGATATTGGTCTTTTATTTGATTTTGATTCTTAATCACCAATAGTTTAAATATGTTTATTATATTTGTAAATATACTCTCAGGAAATATACACTTTAAATCAAATAATATTTTAATACTAAAATGGAGAAATATATATAACTTTTAGTTGTTAAACTAAGTAATTGATACAGGATAAATTTTATTATCTTTCCTGTTCAAGAAAATCGACAAAAAAATTTTAATGCATTGAAAAATTTGCAATTTATATTCTAAAGAGATACTTTTATCCTAACTTTTTGCTTTAAAAGATTAAAAATATTCCTTTTTCTTTAAACCATCGGAATATTAAAGATCGATCCATTTTTGGTAAAGTTACATTATCTTTTATTTATTTTTAGTCAACATTTTTAATATCAACAAAAAGGAAATAGGATTTTAGAATACCTCCTTTGAATTTAAAGTGAAATTCCCAACAAATATTGAAAATAAAAGGAAATGAATTCCCATATAAAAGGGAGACAACGCAATTTGTGCAAGAGTTCGCTATTCCCGAATCGGTAGACTCGCCCTAGCGACGATGACGTCACGAAGCAGCACTGAGGCCTTATCTCTCGACGGCCACGAAATATCTAGGCAGTCAGTTCTTAAGAACTGGTAAGAATGTTCTGAGCGATATGTCAGAGAGCGCCTCGTTTAGAGATTCTGCTAAACGTCGATTAAGAGAAATCTCCGGACAAATTAAAGATGATATCTTACAAAAACTTCAACATGGAAGGGGTATAAAAAGAAAACGGTTGGTGAGAAAAACACATTCCGGAAAGAAAAGGTGACATAGAAAAAAAAAGAAGCGGAAGACATCTTCTCATGATGGCTATTTGTCTGAAAACCGAGTTAGATTTGTTCAGCGAAAACGCTGTTCAGCTAGCAATCGATGGAAGTTCTTTCGCAGAAATTCAACCAGTCGCATCACTCACTGACAATTCTCCTCTAGAATTCTTCATCAGCGGAAATGGAGATCAATATCTCGACTTAGCGCATAGTATCTTACATTTAAATTTAAACTTGTTAAGAAGATTGGCACAAATCTTTTGAATATGGATCACATAGATCCCATAAATTATATCTTAAACACTCTCTTTTCAGAGTTAAGCGTCTTTTTAAATGATCGCCAAGTTATGAATCAGGTCAATTATGGATATCTGGCTTATATAGATAATTGGTTGTTTTCGTCAAAAACTGCGCAAGAGACTATGCTAACTTATGCGCTATTTTAGAAGGATACAGCAAATCACTTCGATACGAAAGGAGCAAATTCGGCTAACTTAGGATTTAGAGAGCGACAAAAATTATCAGCAGAATCAAAAGTACTAGATCTAATTGGGCCTCTCCATATGGATATAGCAAGTCAGGCACGTTTACTACCGAATGGCGTGGATGTAAGAATTCGATTGATCAGACACAAATCAGAATTTGCGTTAATGTCTACTATTCTCGATTGTAAAATTATCATTCAAGCGGCGAGTCTTTTTATTCGAGAAGTAAATGTTGCTCCTTCTGTAATCATACCAGAAGAAAAAGCTCTTGAGCACGGTTCGATGAAACTCCCAATATGGCGAGCAGATGTTCGAACATTCTCCATAGCAAGGGGGCTGCAAAATTTAATGATTTCAAATGCGTTTATCGGTATCGAATCATTTTAGGATTCGTGGTGAATGATGCTTTAAACGGAAATCTAGCTAAAAATCCTTTTAAATTTTCGCATTACGATTTGAGTTATTTAAGTATTTCAGATGGAAGTAAAACATACCCGGCAAAACCTTATACCCCAGATTTTGGTTCCGACTCTTACGCTCGCAGCTATTTGAGCACTTTCACTGATTTGAATCGCTATCATAATTTTCAAAACATTAACATAAACTATGACGAATATAAAAATGGCTATGCTTTGCGCGCAATTGATTTAACCCCTGATTTCGCATCTAACGACTCCCACATCAGCGTTGTTAAAAACGGAAATATGTCGATTGAAATCAAATTCGGCACAGCACTCACAGATACAGTGAGATTGGTGGTTTATTCAGAATTTCGAAACACCATAGAAATTGACCGATCACGTGGCATTTTTATCGATTATTAAAAATGGATACGATAACGATTTGCCTCCTCGTCTGTAGTGATTCTATGATAAAACGAAAATTTGGAGGTGTTTATGCTTGCGATTCGCTACCCCTAGTAAAAGGCGATTTTGTTTCTTTTGTTATTAACTTAGACGGTAGAGCTGAATCGGGAATTCATTGGGTTTGCGCAAATTTTCGAGATGAAAAAATATATTATTTTAATAGTTATGTCCTTCCACCTATTAAAAAATATATTGTTTCATTCTTAAATCAAAACGCTAGGATTATACTTTTCAACAGAATATGTTTCCAAGATGTTGATACGTTTACTTGTGGACATTTCTGCTTATATTTTCTATATAAAATTTCTAGAAAGCTATCGCTACATCCTCTAAGTCTTCTAGATAAACAGAGAAACGAAATCATCGTGAAACGTTTCGTACAACCAAAAATAAAGCTATATCCTTGTTGTCATTTATCGCATTGTTCACGAGAATGCAAGCCTATGAGTTTCATGTTACAACAAGAAATAATGAAAAATAATTTTAAAAAACTATAGGAACATCTTGCCCAAAATTGCCCATATTTATAATATGAAAATCAGGGGGGGGGACACTACACCCTCCTATTGGAGTACGGCTTGTAACATGATTAAAAATATGTATATACAGGCTTAAACTGTCTCGAATGTTCAGTACAGCTGCAAACATGGAGAAATACGGATATGTAAATTGCGATGTTTACTCTGCGCAGGAATATTTGTACATCCATCCTGCTTTATTCAATTCGTTTATCGATATTGTGCAACATGTTGTTTTACGCCAGTCTCTAGATCATTCGAAGAAAGTTGTATATTTCAAAGTATTGAATAATTCTGAGATTGTTCAATACATTCACGGTGACTGCTCCTCAGATCGATTTGGATTTTGTTTGTTACATAGAAAAGATTCAGATGAACGATTCAAACTACAGTCTACATGCAAAAATCTTTATGATTCGATCGTCGATTGTTTATTGACTGCAAGAGAGAGTGAATTTGATGAAAGCGGCATCTGTTTAAGATTTCAATTTGGATATTTCAAGCTGCTGAATGACGATGAAGTTATCCCCTTGTTGCATATATTGTAAAAACATATCGCACTGTTAAAGTTTGCTATTTTGTATTGAAAAAATTGGATAGATAAATATTTCTGTGAAAATGTATTGAAAGTTAATGACTTGTTGACGCTCCCTACTTTGTGAAAAGAGATGAATGTGTATATTCTAATGTCTTTCCATATTATTGTGAAAAATAATTAGAGAGAAAATGAATTGATTTCATGCATTATGTGAAATGAACAATTGTTGTATATGTGATTACATTTGTAAAACTCTTTTTATGAAATAATAAATTGGAATATAAAATTTTCAAACTGTGATTTTATATCTCTATTTCCTCCACATCTTAACATTAGAAAAGATTTTCATACAAATTAAAATTAAATAAAGAAACATTCAATAACACGTTTTTTGTTCGTATTAAAATAAAGATTTTGCAAAGAAACAATTTGGTTCTCGTCGAATGCTTTATTTCTAAGTTTATATATTTACCCTCGTGCCAAGTCATTTTGTTAAGGAAAAAACGCTAATTCTACATTTTTCTGATAAGAATATTTTCTTGCTATTCTCCTTTTAAATTTATGTAAAGAAAATGAGTTAAGGAAAATATTATAAACAATTAAGAATGATTATATCTTGGAAATTATTTTTATCCCATGCAAAAGATCATGTTCTTTCGTTTGAGTTATGTTTCAACAGCTCGAGCTGTTAAACACTTTATAAACTCTGCTCTCACACCGTAAACATTATGAGTGAATCTACTCAAGATTGAGTTTCACAACAGTGGCAAGTGATCTCATTTCATATTATATCTAGTTTTTTTTTACCAAAAAGCAAAGATCATATGCTTTTGTTAGCGTGGGTTATGTTTAAACAGCCCAAGCTGTTAAACACTAAATAAACTCCTCTCTCAAACTATTAGCATTATGAGTAAATCTAGTCAATATTGCTTTTCACTACATCGATAGAGGTAAGTGATCGCATTTCATATTTTGTAGTTTAGATTTCTCTATCCTATTTTGTAGTTCATATATATTTCTAAATCAAAATATAAAATTCCCCCCAGTTAGTAATAACATGTAGTAGGTCCTTTTAGATCGAGCCTCCAAGTTCTCAGCCCTCAGAGATGAAGAACATAAATCCCCCCCTCAAAAGAGAAAATTTGATCTTAACCTCTCAGACGAAATTGAAAACCCTAAAAGCATTGTATCGACATATTCAATTCTTTATATGTTAGTCCAAATAATTATCGAGAAATAGATTTACTTTTTTTTTGAAAATCATTACTATTTAATTAAATACTTCAACAGGTTGCTTAAATTCATACATGATATCAAAAAATTTTGTAAGTTACGCATATCAGGATTTGCTCAAGTCGAAACTTTAGCTAGACATTAAGAGTTCGGCGTCAATAATAAACCGCAGCACGTATCTATTCCTTTAGATATAATTATAAAATTTAAAAATTTAAGGAGAAGCGTGAAGCATCCTTTTGCTATTTTTGCTGATTTTAAAAGTTTATTCGAATATCGGCGTTCACTTTGCATTCTCACTATGCACGCTCTCGTCTTGCCATTCATTAGAGCTCCCTCGCTGAAAAATTGTGTAGCAGTCTGTATTACTTTGCAAAGTGATGCAGAGTACTACTTTTATATACTACTGACATTCATTTTACTTCCTTTTAACTATTTTGTTCTGTTTTATTGTTGTTAATCTTTTTACTTAAGAAATTTTCAGCGTTATTTTCATGATTTTGTAATTACTTTAATGGTCCATTAACATATATTTTGCAGTGATTTGAAATAAAATTTTATGTGCACTGTAAATGCCTGCCAATTTTGGCAACCCTTCTCGCCTCAAATAGAAGACCTTTTTGAAAAGATACACAGGAATGTGGAGGGAAAAATGGTTTAAGTTTAGAGAAAAACCAACCAGATAGAATTGATTTTTCTGAATTGAACAAGGTGACATAACGGAGGAGGAATACTGGGGCGAATTCGAGGGTGCGGACGATGCATTCGGGGACTGACGAACAAAGAAGGAGGACGTGAGTTGGGATCGGAGTCGGAAAGGAGGCCTGACGAAGCGAGAAATTTGATATAAATGGGGGTCTAAGAGAGTCCAAATAAAAAAAATAATGGAATAGCATAGTGTACTTTTCGTATTTTTATTTAACGTGTGTGCCATGTCCCATTTTTATATGTTAATATTTTTTTTGACTAAAAGTGGATGTGATCACTATCTCTAATGCTCACATAAAAGAAACTCCAAGCATTACATGCGTGTTATCAATCTTAGGAGCAGAAAAGTATGTTTTTATAGTAAACTATGCAGACGGAAATTTTTTTATTAGTGTGATTCTTCTGAAAAGAAATGCATGTCTCCTTTTTTCTTAATACAGCAAAATGTGTTTATTTATTACAATTCTACACTCGGCAAATCACATCTTCATTGAGCAACTTTCATATTACGCATCATGTAAATTTATCATTAATGTACTTACCAAAACATAACTATAACATAACTTGTTTCTATTTTAAAAACCTAAACATTTTCTTCAGCATCTTAATTTTTTTTGCTTGGAAATTTCCTTTATTCAACGCTTGGTGTGCAAAAAAAGTTTTTTCAATAATTTATAAAAAAAAATGATACAATTAAAAAGTATTTGTTGCTTTTGGCAATATCCAGGAAATTATCTAGAAAATTCGCGTTCATTTTGGAATGGGAAATAATGGACATTTTTAAAATCAGTGGGACGGTAATTTTAATAATGATACACAACTTTTATCAAAAAAGAATTTTCAAATACTTGCTAAATTATAGAAGTTTCTACTTCTGAGGGAGTCGACTTTCTGACTCATGCGTCTTCCTCGTGTTCTGGGAATCCCGGTTAGGTCAAGGTTGTTCTTCTTTGTGCTGTTTTGTGAGATTTGTGAGTGTGTCTTCTGTAAAAAGGGGCTGTGCAAGCGAATGTGTGGGAAAGCTCTAAGTAAGGCCAACGGGGGCCAACGGCAACACATATGAGAGAAATTTCTATTGAAATAATTAAAATTTTCATATTTAAATTTGATTTTTTTTGTCTTTTGAAAATAGATATTGCGTATGTCAAAACAGCGAATAATGTTAATTTCTTTCAGTTTAAAATATTTTCTTCAAAGCATGCAATTATTTATTGTACTTTACTTTAACTATAATCGTGAAT
This sequence comes from Argiope argentata, assembly GCA_026289955.1. NCBI lineage: Eukaryota > Metazoa > Arthropoda > Arachnida > Araneae > Araneidae > Argiope > Argiope argentata. The sequence goes on from JAOUZG010020842.1 coordinate 2,054,971, forward strand.
CACTATATCTGTTTTCTATTTCATAATTAGAAAATATTATTTGTCGCATATTTCAATGCTTATATTCAAAATATGTCGTCAAGTCTCTATGAACTCATTAATTTGATCTAATTTAATGAATTCAAAAACTGGAATAAGCGACCAAACACTTTTTACTGCTTCAAAGATCTAATCTAATTATCTGATACGAAAGAATTATTTCATTATT
>JAOUZG010020842.1:2055578-2089642 GCA_026289955.1 Argiope argentata
GATCAGTGAAATAATCAATTTTGTTTCCATTTTTTTCTTATTTTCGTACTGATATACCATATTGACAAAATAAAAGTAAAATGTACTTACATTTTTGTTATCAAGGATCTGTCTTTTGCAGAGGTTATGATTGGTAAAGAATCTAAAGTGTCCGTCAACTGGCATGTGAGATTGTTTCCCTGGCACCAACAAGAGCCCGCGCAGTTTTCAAAGTCATTCGCATGACTAGAATCCAGCCGTGGAATGTGGGCACCCATAACATCAGTTGCAAACAAAATCAAAAAGAACAAATTTGAAGGAACCATTGTCTATAGTTCAGATTCAACAATTGTTAATTCGTTATGAAGAAAATCTTTTCCGGTTTCATTAGCTTCAAAGCTCTCAAGTTCTGGAAAAAATATCATTTATTTACTATTGTGCATTTTTTACGAATACATAAGTTAGAGAAAAAAATTCCATCCATATTTTAAGTTCAAAATTTCAAGAAATTTAGAAAAGTTTTCATTTTTTGTATAATATATAAATTTCAGATTTTTCATTTAAATTTGGGCTATTTTAAGTTTATTGAATTTTCAAAAATAACATTTTTTTTATCACGTTAGAGTATGATGTTTTGGGAATGAGGTTTGTGGCGTCAACAAAAATTCGTCGGGGAAAACTAAAACTGTTATCTGCAAAAGCATCTAAAAAATGAGCTTTTAATAACGCTTTGATCTTCACATTTACAAAAGCTCAGACTTAAAAAAAAAGGCAATTACTACAGCAGATAAAACCTGGAAAAATGGCATTTTGAGCATGTGATTATATGAAATGAGATAAATAGGAAATGTGATATTTTTTTAAACAATAAATGCGAGAAAATATTTTTTTATGATCGTTTGCAATACTAAACTCACTGACTCATTCAAATGAAACAGTTAAAATGAATAAAAACATAATTTAACTTGCACGAGAATACGGCGCTTGACCGTTCTAGAAATGATGCTCTGACATGATAATGCATTGAAATATGCATAGCAGATTTTATTTTAATCTTTTTTCATTTGTAAACAATTTGAAATATTCCTTATTAATTTTTCTTCTATTTCGTTTCGGAAAAATTAAGTTATTACTATTTTTAGATAATCAAATTTTGATGTCATTTTCAAACTTACCCCGAACTATGTATTCAATTCGTTCGCCATACTAACAGTCCTTTGCGCATTGAAACTTCCTACGAAATATTAAAATCATCTTTTTAGTAGTATACAATTACAAGTTACGACGCGCAAATTCAGATGTAGAAGCGTGGCATTCTTTTACTATCCCATACGAATTTCTTTAAAACGGAGGAAGCACGATAAAATACATCCTGTACAATCGACTCTAAAGAGCTCTCAAGAGATCACTCTGCGAGTGCGCAAGTAGATTCTGCAATCTGTCTTCCCCGAAAGCCTCCAGATATTTTTCTGTACTTACAGTATCGCCATCTGGCCGAGAATCGAGAAGTTAATAAATTATTAGAGAAGCATCGGAAAGTTAATTCAGTATTGTGATATTCGATGAAATAATGAATTTCTAAGAAAAAGCAATTTGTATAAATTTATTCGGCTAAACAAATTTCAAGCACTTTCTTTATAAATGTTTTTACTCTTCTAAATAATTTTCTATTTTATTAATTTTTTAATGTTTTATTTTTGATGAGGTTAATAATAAAGATTGTCCTCATATACAGCTAATTATGAGTAGAAAGGTGCCTAATTCCGATATTTTGAAAAAAAAAAAGGAAAAAAAAAAGGTTTATCGATATAATGATGATAAATCACGGCTCGCAATTGATTGTGATCCGATGGATGGAACTGCACAGCTAATTTTCATTTTCAATACTTAACTGATATTTACTCGAACTTTTATTTTTTATATAGTCGTCAACAACAACAACCTAGAATAAATATGTATTTTTTAAAACCTATTATTACATTTTTACAAATTAAATTTCATATGATAATTATTTAATATAACAAATTAAATATTAAGCCATAATTTCTCCCTTATTACTATCAATATTTTTACTTCAATCGATTTTTCGTGAAATAATCAACCTATCAATAAAATGTTCTGGCATTCTGATGATAAATGTGACAATTACTGATTTGTGAAAAATAAAGCTACCAATGTGAAATGATTCTTATGAACTTTTGATGATTTCTCAGAAACTTTAATTTTTTGGCAGAAAAATTTGTTTAGTTACTGAAAAAATATTATCATATTCCATAACATTATGGAATAAATGCGAAATTGGCGCATATTTGATATTTTTAAATGTGAATGTGGAAAAAAAAAGGAAATTAAAACAGTTAAAGTTTTGCATGTGAACAAATCTAACATTAAAATGAACGAATTAAAAATATGGCTGTAACTCGAAAATAAATTTTATCGAAACATTCAGAATAATAATAAAATTCTTAAAATCGATTTGCTGTATTAATTTTTTAAGGAAAATTAAATGTAATTTATGAATTTTATTTATATATCTACTCTTCATGAAGAAAGAACTCCGAACGCAATTATTACATTGCAATTATTTCAATAATAAATATGTTTACGGTTCAGATGATTTTAATTTAATATAAAGTTTATTCCCTTAAAAAAAATTCAGTCAGACGATATAAAACTTGATTGATGGACATATTAATTGTAAGAATGTTTAATTATTTTTTAGAGTTTTGTTCCAGAGATAATTTATTCACGAAATCACTTTTAGTAGAAATTAATAATAATTATTTTTTACTTTTAAGAAATGGATTTAATACTTTATAATTAAAAATCGCACATAATCAAATGCTGAAACAAGGGCCCATATTTTAATATCTTCTGTTATATTACGATTCCCGGGTTGTTAGTGATAACGAAAAAAAAAAAAATGATTTCATTCTAAACTAAGGAAAAAGACAGAAATATTTTCAAGAAATATATTTTCATTACAAATTTTATTTCAGACATTATAAAAAACACAAATTCTGACAATAAGCTGACAGATTTCAGAAGCATCATCAAGCTGAGTTTTTAAAAGATATATTTTTTCTCAAGAAAATAGTGCAAATAGTTTTATTGTAATCAAACAATTAATTACAATTTATGGTTATGGAATTATAAGATACACGATAATTGCATTGCAGATTTATATCTCGCCAATAGAAATTTAAATTTGATTCTTTTAACTCTGAAGAATGTCAGCGAATCTAACTAAATAGAAGACATTGGGAAAAACAAATGAAGTTTTGGTACTGAAAACTAAAAAATACGTTTACACAAAGTATATAAAAATACTGCTTATAATTAGTTTTTGAAAATAATGAAATAACTTCCATTCAGACCAGAAGTATTCCTTCTATGTTTAATAATTTCAGAGAGCCCAATAACGTTTAATACCAGTACTGAGGCTTGAAATGTTCTACCATTAAGGTCTTGAATTGTTTGATTGCATGAATTCTATAATCGGCTTAATGTCAGGATCATTTATTTGTTCTTTGCGAACCTCTTCATCACTCCAGGGATCAGATTGATGTTGGACGGCTCCTGCGATTTGGCGCACAATTCGTGTAACAATCCCATATTTCTTCTCAGCAGAGGAGCAATAGCGACAACCCTCGGAGCAGGGCTTTCTTGATAAGGCATCTGCATTTCCATGCAACGACCCTTTCCGATGTTTAATCTCGAAGTCGTATTCCTGAAGTTTCTGTATCCATCTAGGTATCTGACCCTCCGGATTCTTGAAATTTAAAAGCCAAGTCAGAGATGCATGGTCCGTCCGGAGCAGAAATTTTCTTCCATAAAAGTGAGTATGGAAATTCTCCACAGCCTTCACTATAGCGAGCAATTCTTTCCTCATGACACAAAAATTCCGTTCTGGTTTCGAAAGACACAAGCTCCAATATGCGATGACACGTTCGTGGCCGTCGATTTCCTGAGATAATACTGCTCCAGTCCTCTCATTACTTGCATCTGTATCTAAAATGAATTGTTTTTCAGGATCAAGATAGGACAGGAGGGGAGCCGATGTCAAGGCTTCTTTCAAGTCGTTAAATGCCTTTTCGCATTCATCCTACCACAAGAAATTTTGTTTGTTTTCAGTTAGTCTGTGTAGTGGTCTAGCGATCAAAGAAAACTCCTTAACAAATCTCCTGTAACATGTGCAGATGCCCAAGAAATTTCTTTCATGCACGTTTTCAGAGAAGCAACAGTCTCTAACTGCTAAGACTTTTACCGGGTCTGTTTGGACGCCCACTGCAGAAATTATGTGTCCAAGGTAGCTTACCTCATGACGGAACAAACGACATTTAGATGGATTCAACTTCAAGTTGGCCTCTTTTAATTTATCCATAACCTTCCTTTAATTACAAAGATGCTCTTCAAAATTCCGTCCGACTATGATGATGTCATCTTGACAAACGAGGCAAGCTTCTGGAGTAAGTCGTTTTAAAACTGTCTACATTAGGCGTTCAAAAGATGCTGGCGCCTTATGAAGGCCAAAGGGCATGACCTTAAATCGACACAGTCCATGTCCTCCATTCGTGAACGGTGTTTTCTCACAATCGTCAGGATGGATCTACATTTGCCAGTATCCACTCTTCAGATCGAGGGTAGAGAACCACTCGTTCCCGGAGAGTGTATCATCGATTCGGGAAGGAGGGTACGAATCTTTCTTCGTGATGTCATTCAATCACCAGTAATCTACACAGAGCGTTGTAGAACCATCTTTTTTCGGACTAAAACGATAGGAGAGGCCCAAGGACTAGACGAATGTTGAATGACGTTCTTTTAATAAATCTCTCACCTCCTCTACTTTGTCAAATGGCGATCTTCTGTCGTTCTGTCGTATAGGAGGATGATTTTTAGTATTGATTCGGTGTTGCGTTAACTTTGTTCTGCCAACATCATCAGATGACTGGGAGAACAAGTCTTTAAATTCATCAATAACTCTTCTTGCAGCGACTCTTTGCTCTTCCTCCAATTCAGTATCTTTAAGTAATTCCAGGCTCAAACCGTCGGAAGACTCCTTTGATGTTAAGCAGGAATTTTACTCGATACAGGTAACGGAAGAACATTTAACTAGAACTTCATCCTTCTTAATTAATTTTGATTTATTACTGACATTGATAAACCCTGAAGGGGACATTCTTTCTCGAGTGATCTACTAGTCTGGAGGGGACCATCGTTCCGCTTGGAAGACCCCCGTCGCTGGAAAATTCAACAACACCAAACTGTAAATTCTCCGTTTCGCCAGTAGATCCCTCTAAAATTATTTCTCTTCTAGCTGGGATAACAAAGTCTGTCGAAGCAACAATCTGATGGCAGGTATTTACTCCTCCAGGACCTAAATGGAAAAGAGCCTGATGTGGAGTGCAGGGAATTATTTTAAATGTCTATTACAAAATCATATTTCTTCAGAAAGTGCAGTACAAGTTTAAAATCATCTGTAATTTCCACTACGTAGACGGAATGGTCATAAGTAACATCGAAATCTAATCATAATATTAATTTTTCCAATAATTGGGATTCTTTCACCAGTGACCGTTTGGAGGATGACGCAGGTTGGTGTCTAGAGAATTTTCCTTCCCAGTTATTCTGCAACATCTCTTCGCATGATGGTTACGTTGGCTGTTGTGTCAACGTTCATTCGACAGGGAGTTCTGTTGACGAAGGCTTCAACAAATAAGCCATTTTCACCGCCACCTCTGGAATATATCTGTAAAACTCCAAAATGGGGCTTTTCTTCATCCGGCACCTTCCTTCCCGGGACACCGCCAAATTCTAGTTTTCCTGGTTTCTTTGAGAAGAGCCTTTAGCCCGTTTATTTAAACGGACTGAACAATTTCTTTGAACATGGCCCTCGTCGCCACATTTCCAACATTTCACAGTTCTCTGACAATGTTTATTGGGCCTTTCATCTTCTTTCCGCATAAACTTTCACATGGTTTTCATCACTTCCGTAAAATTTTGCAGCGAAGGATCCGATGCATCTTGGACTGTAATACCTCTAACTGAATGGCGATCCATCCTTGCAGCTTGTTGAGCGGCTTCAACTTTCATTGAGTAAACCAAAGCTGATTTCAAGTCCTTCAATTCAGCCATTCGCAGGGACTTTTGTATCTCTGGATCCCTCACACCGTCTATGAAATACTGCAGGGCCAGTGTTTCCCGTACCTCGGCAGGACAGTAGGAGAAGGAGAGATGTGAGAGCCTCTCTATATTTGCTACAAGCTCTTACAGACTTTCATTTGATTGTTGTTGCCGAGTTGTCCTTGAGGCATTTTTTCCGAAGCGCTACTACAGAGCGTTTGAAAGAGCAACAAATTCCAGATGTTGATCTTCGGGAATTGTTCTCAAAATATCTGCAGCTACAGCCCGTAGTGATGCAGCCAGTTGACGAGCCTTCGTGACTGGATGCCAACCATTGGCTTCTGCGACGATGGAGAATTGAGTCTTGTAGACTTGCCATGATGTTTTTCCGTCGTAAGTGGGCACTTCAATGCTTGATTTAGGGATAACAGGCACAGGTTGAGCTATTTCAGGTTCTCAAACATTCAGGGATTTTTTTTTTTCAGATTTTACCTGTAAAGATTCCATTTTCTTCAATTTTTCCTCAAATGCGTTGAATCTTTCATCCATTTTTTCAAATTTATCTTCAAAACTCTGCTGAATATTACGAATCTTTTTATCGTTCTCTTGAACCTTTTCAGCGAAAGCATCTAGTTTGGAGTTGATTGCTTCAACGGTATTAGCTTGGCCTTGTTCCATCTTCTCCGTCTTCTCTTGCTCTCGTTCTATTTTCTTCTCCATTTCTTTAATGAAAGCAAAAAGTTGTTCACATTTTGTTTTATATGCTTCCTCCATCGATTTAATTTTCACCATTCCATCCCACTTCTGACACCAGTTGTTACGTTTTTAGCGTAGCGGGTTCGAATTGAATGGATTTTTTTGAGGATAGCAGAAACAAATTTATTTTCAGCTATTTACAGGTATTTACAGGATGACTTGATAATGTAAAACTTCAGATAAACACAGTCCAGCAGTAATCAGTCACTTACAGCGTAAATGAAAGTTTTACGCACAATAAACACAGTCTGCAAAAGAGATATCGTATAGCAGAGCAAACGGTAAATAGCAGCGAAGACCAATAACACAACGTTAACAGCAAACGTAAGCAGAGTTCACTAATCAGCTAGTCTAGCGAGACGCTGCTCTTCCGAGAGGGGAAAAAACTGCCGAATAATGGCAAATGGTTGTTGGAGTTCCCGCCCATCTAAAATGAGCTACCTCCATATCTCGGTTAAATGTGTTTTAATGGCCTTTGCAAGAGTAAATAACATGGGCTGCGGTGGTACTTGCACGAGTGAGAGACATCTGTTGAAGTGGCCGGGGAGAGAGAAAGCAGAGCCAGGTGTGTAGGAGAGGCGGGAGTCTGCTTGTCCAATCTGGAAGCTGCACTGGCGGGGAAAAGGAGAGGGTTAAGAGTGCCGTATACAGAAAAAAAAAACTCGATGTCGACGAAAGCGCCTCCTATCGGTGGGGGTGATAGGGCGGTGACTAAGCTAACGAAAGAAGCTTAAAAGGTTTGATTGACAGGCCGAATAACACCCAACCAGAAAAGAATTCCTGGTCCCCAGGAGATACTGCTGTGTGGAAGTGTTACATTCAGAAGGTCATTTGACCCACCCCCAATAAAACTTGACCTTTCTCATTGTAGATGCTTCTCGGAAACTGACGCCGTTTTGGGGGACATCACCCCCCCCCACAATCCAAACTTGTTTGGAAAAGATACTTTTTGAGCTAGATATTTTAGATTTTCTCTGCTTGCACAGAAAATCGTACTGAGGACAGCGGGAATGTTAGAAGGAAACTTAGAACATAGAATTCATCACTGATTAATTATTGAAGCACTTCGAGTTTGGGGCATTTAATTAATTTTCATAATTTTTTTAATATCGTAGAATCCTGTAATTAAGAAGGAGTAATTAAATAATTTAATTATTTATAGAATTTTATTTGACACGACTTTATTTTTAACACTTATTACGTTTATTAATTTTTCAATCCAGGAGAATGGGCAAGATCTACTTGTATGAAAATGTAAGACATCGGACTCATTTCCGAAGAATGGATTCAATCATTTATCTCAATAGTTTTATTACTAACAGTGAATTTTAATAAAATGTTCCTTTTTTAATTTTTGAAATAAATTATTTATTTAAAATATATATTGAATTGTCTTAAATGAGAAAGGAAATGAAAAAAAAAAAATTAAGTTGTATTTTTCAACTTGTGCAACATTGCCTGGTGTTTCTGTGTAGCTGGGATGCTCCAGATTTCTGCCTGATTTTCGCAACAAAGAAAATATCCTAATTTTAATTAAATGGCACATTTGTACCACATTAAAAAAAATATTTTATTTGGAAATAACGTTAGGATGAATTCTATTCATCAGCTTTCCTAAACGTGGGATATAACCAACTTAATACAATTTACATAAATTGGAAGAAAAAATAATGAATTAAATTGTAAAATGCACATATTGGATTGAATGACTCCTGGTTTTGAAAATTTTTAAACCATTAATTGTGTGATTATTTCTAAATTTATTTTGTTTTAATTATTTATTGGATTTTGAAAGTACAACCATTCATCTGCTTAGCCAGGATTTGTTGATATATTTTGTATCAGAATCTGGAATATTTGAGACTGAAAATTCGTCTAATATTTTTTTTATTTATAAATAAAATAATAATATGGAAACAATAAAAAGAAGTTAGAGATTTTTCATAAAATGAATCTAATTTCTAAAGAATTTGTTTCCATAAAATATGGTTAATATGGTCACTAACATTAAACACAAAGAAAAAGAAAAAAAAAAGAGTAACTGCAAAGCTTTCTCTCTCTAACCTTCATTATGAGTCAAGATGTTCCGCATTTCTGAAAGCTTGTCAGCAATTTTGTTTATTTGTATGTAACTAAGTTTTTTAAAAAGTTGTGCGAGATTCAATTAAATAATTTGGTAGGAATATTGCTTCGTACGAAATAGAAATTATGATTACTCCTATGTCACCAGGAATTGATAAACAAATAGTTGTAAATTATATTGTTACACAAATGCTTACACATAAAAAAGTATTATTTTTTTGTCATATAAGAAAACGTTGTCATAAAAGCAGTGACCAACTTAGTTTTAGTTAATTTTTATAATTTAGGTTTATGGTTGCTAAAATTTACTTGTTCTTCATTGCTTACTCACACGAGTATATTTAACTTCAAATTCTATGAGACATTTAACATTTAATACTTTTATAAAAACCGTATACCATTCCGCATTTTGTGCAATGCATCTCTTTTAATTTTCAATATTCTCAACTGAAATAGGAACTTGAAAAACGAAAGTGTTTAAACTTCAACTAATACAAAAACTTTCTCATTTAGTATTATTTATATGCTGTACAGATAATATTCTAATCTAATAATAATTAATTTTACTAATATTGAGCCTTATACATCCAATACTTCATTATATTAAAGAATAACAAGATTTTAAACATTTATAAAATTTACAACGCTATAACTTCTGAAACTATAACAGCACAAAATAGATTTTTGCATCACGATAAAGATAAACCCCCCCCTCTTTTTAATGAAACCAAAGTTTTCTTGAGACATCAATATTTTAAAGAAAAATTTTTAATTCCCAATCAACTAAATCATTCACTAAAACTGAATAATTTATGAAATTTAAATATCGTTCTTCTGTAAAAGCTGACGATTTTAGACCACCTCAAAAAAAAAAAACCGCTACCAGGATTTCTCGATAGTGATTGGCCTATGATTATGAAAATACTGTTTGTTCAAATATTGATATGTAAAAACTATAATAGTGATAACTTGATAGCAGAAGACAGAAAGTTTATTTGTTTAAAACTCGAAGTATGAAGAGTATTTTTTAGATTATGATTCCTTAGGACAAAAGGACTATGTAAAATGTATATTTCATAATTTTTTATAAGAACATTTATTGACTGAAGACATATAAAATATTTATATTTGCATCATTTAAATGTTTTGAAAGTAAAATTAAAAATTGAATTTCACGAAAAATCTGTGAAATTTCTGTTGAATAATTCTTTAAGATGTTATGAAAATTACAAAAGATTTAAATGAAATCTGCTATGCATATTTCAATGTATCGTGTCAGAACAAAATTTCTTGAACGGCCAAGCACCACGTGCTCGCTCAATTTAAATTATATTTTTATTCATTTAATGCTTTCATTGAAGGAGTTCCTTTAGTATTACAAACGATCCAAAAAAACTTTTTCTCGCTTTTATTGTTTAAAAAATATAATTTACTATTCATTACATTCCATATAATCACATGCTCAAAATAACGTTATTTTAGGTTTTATTGCCTGTAGTCATTAATTTATTTTTTAAAATTAGAGCTTTTGTAAATGCTATGGCAACGCATTATTCAAAGCTGATTTTTCGATATGCTCGTGCGGATAATAAAATTTAAAATGTTTATTTTTCACCTACGGATTTTTGTTGACACCAGAAAACCATATTCCCAAAATATGTTCTGACATGATAATAGTGATTTTGCAATGTACATACAATTTCATTACTGAACGACTCTGCTTTCAATTTTCATATTTAAAAAAAAGATGTACTTGATTTCAAGAAAAAACGTTTATATTAATTACAATTTAACCTCTTTACTCTAATTTATCGTGTAAATTTTATGCACTCTGTCAGAAAATTAGTAAGAGATAAGTAATATAATGAACAGAACTGTTTAAGGCCTACATAATAATATGACACAATTATATAGCTATCAAAAACTGAAGATTTGATAGCTAAATATTTTCAAAAAAGGCTATTTAGAAACCAAGTTACATAAAAAAATGTAAAGCTTTAGATATTTTTTCTACTATTGAACCAGCTGATCGTCAAAGGCGACTTTTTAATAAAAATATTGCTTAGTTAACTATTGTAATATATATACACATATATACATTTTTTACTCTTTTATGACAATAGATATCAACGATTTTGAAGAAAACCCATTCAGAAACTTAAGAATATTCAAGTATTAGTAAAGAATAAAAATATATATAAATTCTCTTAAATCTTACTTTCTTTAAATGAATTATTGCCGCTAATTGTTTTTTTCTGATAAAAGCAATCTTATTTTTCCATTTATAATAAAATTAACCATTATTTAATGTAAGATATATGAATAAGATAAATGTATGTATAAAATCTCATAAACACAGGATCAAATAAATAAAAATTTTCCAAAAAAAGAATGTAGACAAAATAGCATTGATTTATGAATTGTATGTAAAAAAGTACAGTTATAAAAATATCCAGAGAAAAAAAAAGCTACGAAAACATTAGTGCTATCTCCTTTTTTTTCCATTAATTTTTTTTCTTTTGATCCTATATAATCGCAAAAGGATCCGAAGTTTCCTTCATTCGTGATATCTGAGATCAACGAATTTTGGCAATAAACAGTCAAATTAAAAGAATCTTAATTATTTTTTCATTGCCAAAATTTTGGATTTCTGAATAATTTTTTCTGTTTTCTGCCGTCGACTTTGAAAATGAAGGTTTTGTGTGTGTGTGTATGTGTGTGTTATATGCAGCTGGACCTGCACTTGAAAATAATATTTATGATTTTTATTAATGGTTGTTTTTCATTTTTGCTTATTTTCCAAAATAAATTTTTTAAAAAAACTTTTATTACTTCATCCGGAGTAATATTTGCTGTGCATTTTACTTCTGAAATTCTATCACTACCAATTAGCCCGTCCGGAAATGCTGCTAAATATGCAAAATTCAAATTCTTTTACAAAAGTTTACTAATTTTATTTTCAGGGTTGCGGTAGTATTCGCTGAAACGAGTGCAGATTGTGAAGGGGCAGATGACCACAGCTGTGATGGTAAACAAAACAAAAACGAAAAGCAGAAAGAAAATGCTTAGGGGGAAATTTGAAGACGGGGTGAAGACCAGATAATAAAAGTAACAATCCATCACGTGGTAAAAGGAGGGCTTAGTGTGTATTCCTCCGCGAAAGGGAGGAGTTAAAGGAACTTTAGGGGGGGGAGTTCAAATTATTCTTCCAAGTTTAAGTATAAAATGCTGTTTTTACACATTCTCCTAATTTCTTTTTTTAAAAAAATTATATGTATCGGAAAGAAGGTACCAAAACGAATGTATTTCAGTTGCTAGTTTTATTTTATTCATGACAGATTTTTTTAAAAAATCGTTTAAATGGCGCCCTTGACATTTTTCAATTTTTATTAAATATTTAAAAATATTTTGACACGCACGAAAAAAAAATTCCTTCGGGAGAAACCTGTGTTTTTATTCCCTCTTGCGATGGCAGAATGACTTCATAATAAAGACACCGTAATAGCAAACGAAACACGGGACAATATTTTCCCATAGGATAACATTACGTTTGAAAATTGTAGGTGGCGTGTATACGGCACTCTTAATCAACTTTGCTGCCTCTGGATTGGATGGAGAGATAGGTTCAAGACAAGCTTAAGTTCATGTGTGTTTTTCAGATTTGTATCGTTTTGAGACGTTTTTGTTAAGTAAGGGAAGGGTTGAATAATGTTGCGGTTACAGCTGTTTTGTGATCAAAGATTTAAGGGTTTTGTACGATTGCAGTTTCAGGGTAGCTAAAGGGTTGGAATGAACGGGTTGAGATAGAGGATCGGTTTTTGCAAAAGTGAAAGTATCAGATCAGCATGGAAGCAAAAAAAAAATTTTAAATGGTATATGGGGAAGGTAATTTAATGGTGAAAAATAAAAATAAAAATAAAAATAAAAAATAAAAAATACTTAAAGAATTTAGAGAAGGACATTGGGGTCTTTTGATTTTTGGATTTGGTTGATATTTGTTACTCTTTTTTATTGCAGCATTTTCATTTTTATCAAGTTTGTCGTAAGATTTTTTTGGCCTTAATACGATGAGTGTTCAATTTATTGAGCAAACTAACGAGTCAGTTGGTCCAGTCCAGGGAAGTGCAATCCCTGAGTGGAGCTCAAGCAACCATTGGATTGAGAATGGAGCTCTGTATCGAGAGTTGGAAACAAGTATTGAAGCAGCATCAAGTCGTATAATAGCGAATCGACAATGGAGTACAGCTGAAGCAAGGAGACAGTCGAAAATAGCAAGGTCTTGAAACGATTTCCTTTGGTAAGCCTTTCTTCTGTTGAAATTTGTCTGGCAGCTTTGTGTACTGTTGTGGTTGTTTACTAGCCATTTTCGGCTGCTATTTATTCTAAGTACTACCATGTATAACTTGTGAATGTCCAGAGTGTTCTATGTAGCATGTGTATTCATGTAAATAAATGTCGTTTTTTATTATTGAAACTTGTTGATTATGTTATTATACAACCACTACAGGTGGAATTTCCTTTACAAAGCCTTTAATATAGTGGGATGTTAAAAATGCCGCTTTGAGGTCATTAGAAGAAGAAGTGTTTATCAGATTTGTTCTTCTCCTTCTTAATGAATTAAATTACAACCTTTTAGTTGTAATTTAAAACTATTAATTTCTCACCACAACGCTATTATCTTCCATATAATCAAAGTGTGTTGCTAGACGTTGGAGAATATTTTTCTAGTATTATTGAATTGCATAAAGCATTTTATTTTCCCAAATTAAAAAAAAAGAAGTTTTTTCTCTTTTTATTGGCTAGAATTGTTACAGCTGAACATAGTTTGAGGTTCCAGACACTGAATAAGCAGTGTTTTAATGTTTCATTAATCATATTTAAATTATCGAAAGTTATCAAGAAACACAATTTTAAATACTACCCGTATTTTTTTATGTATTCTCATTAACATATCATTAAAAGTGATGTGCAGTTTGAAATTCGGATTTGCATAGATTACTTAGATGTTTTACTGACTGTCAAAAAATGACTGGCAATGTGCAAGGTGGTTATAATTAAAGCGAGTCATTTCAGATTGTGCTAGAATCTGCTCTGCTTTTCGGATTTTAATGAAACTTGATATATCCGTTGCATGGATAATGGGAAAAAGATTCCTGCAATTATAAATAATTCAATTTCTGGAGATAGATACAATTGTGGCGTTTAAAGAAGGAAAAAATTGGCAGAATGAATAAAATTCATTCAGTTACAGAATATACGCAACGTGTGCGTTTATTGATACCAATTACATGTTAGAAGCGCATTATGGCATGTTCAATGATAGTGCGAAGAAACTCCCGAGGAATTTCAGTCACATGTCGTCTAATGCTGGTTTTCAACTCAGGCAAAAGCCTAATAAAGTCCTGGATATTACACGGTTCTCTCCCAAATTAGTGGTTTTTTCAGTAATTTCATTCGCAACCGGCTCCCGTCTTCTTCTTGCCAAGCAAACAAACTCTACAGTCTCTTCAAATTTCATAATTATCTTATTCAAATCATCTTTTAACATACAGTTCTGTTCGCAATTCTTTTAAAAGATCTGCTGAGTACAGCTAAGCCATTGATACTAAAACAGTTTTAGCAGTAAAGATCGATTTTTCATGTGTAAGAGCAGGATTAATGAAGACAAAAGCAAGCAGAATGATTTTCGGGCAGTGAATGCAAGTCTCCTTACAAGTTTGACTTATCTGATAAAGTAATTTTAAAAATTGACATTAGGTGTGAAAAACGTTTGAACAAGATTTTTTAATACAAATTTTTTCCCATGGTTCATGTTATGTATATATCAAGTTTCTTCAAACTTCGATACGTAGAATGGTTCTAGATAAACCTGAACAGAGGGACTTAAATTACAACCAATCTGTATGAAACGATTAATATTTCGTATATTTCATAGGCATTCAAAAGAATGTCAATTCCAAAACCGTCAAAAAATATAGTAAGCCGTGATTCATTTCAAATAAAGTATAGAAGATACGCGACATTAAATCAATGGCTCCTATGCAAAATTTGTCTCTTGCATTTACCGCATTGCTCGAATGTGTCAAAATACGCCATGTACGTACATTTGTTCAGCACAAAATTGATGCTGATTATTATGTATATAAAAGAGCAAGACTTAATGTTGGAGGAGGGAGTCACTGTCTATCGGTATCCAGCATTGATTGAATCGCTTATATTTCGAAATAATACTGTCAAAAATACTTTGTTCTTAGTTAAAACCACTTACCAAATGGAAAATTTAAAAAAATTAAGAGGGAAGAATGTTGAGATAATAGGTTTCTGAATCTCTAAATTAATTTTATGGAAAGCAGAAGTAAATTCGTCTATTTTATTAAAGAAGATATCAATACTAGTCAATACTATAACACGGACATTAAATAATTGCATGTAATTAATGAAACGCATTTGGCTGTTACATATGGAGGATGTGACAGAAGGTGAAAAACTTTAATGTAGCAACAGAAATGTTATATGTTACGATATTGAATTGTACCTGAAATTGACTTAAACTAAATTGATTTTCAATTGCAACTACATATAGAATATAGAGTTACTATGGTGAACCAAGACAGTCTCATAAAATTCGTGATTCAGAATACTCTAACTGCAAAAAGAGTTGAAGAAATACTAAAATACTGTGCACACCTTCTGGCTGCTTGGGCCACCATCTATATCACAATCTGACCATGAAAGAAAATTTGCGAATCATGTAGTAAAAATTTTGCAGATGTTTTGTCACAAAATAAAGATTTCTATGAAAAATACCTGCATTGATAAAACCAGGATATAATAGAAGATTTAATCCAGATGCTGACAAGATAATTCGGCGTACTATTAAATGGATGGAAATTCATCAAATTTATGAAAAAATAAATGAGCAATAGATAGTACATCAAATCAACATGAGTATAATTATTATGAGTAAACAATAATAATTATACTCATGTTATTCATGAATATAACTATTATTCATGAATATAATAATTATACTCCTAATAATCATGGATATAATTATTATGAGTAAACAAAAAAATTCTTGCCGTTTAGAATGACCCAAAAGAACATGACATGCAAACTGCGTAGCCAATTATTTGTCCTTGAAGTAATCACCATCGCCATCTAACGTGTCTCGAGTTCTTCAATCCCTTTGCGGTAAAATCCGAGGGTGTGGTACACAAAGAAGTCCGTGAGACCTTGGCGCACGTCTGCTTCATTGCTGAAGGATTTATCACGAAGATGATTGTCCAGGGAATGGAAGAAGTGGTAATTTGATGGTTCAAGGTCAGGTGAGTACGGATGATGGTACAAAGTCTCCCCACCAAGTCGTTGTATTGTATTCTTGGCCTCGAGTTATCATGTAATAACAGTATATCCTTTCAATTAATCAGTACTGGTTGTTTCTGATCCAATGCCTTTTGAATACGTTCCAATTGCTGAGAGCACATGTCTGCAGTGACCATTTGGCCCGTTGGCAGCAACTCATAGTGAACCACATCAACGTGTGAGGAACCCACTTACTCAGCCTTTGCGTCTTACCTAAGGGCTGCAGATGAAGTCTAACCGTTTCACTGGAAGTGTTGAATTGTCTGGCAAGTTCATCACACGTTTGGCTACTGTCCTCTTCAATGGCCGCCAGCAGGGCTTCATAATCCACGGCCTGTGGTCGTCCTGTTCGAGCTTTACTTTAGATAGCCTTTACTTTTCATAGAGGGACAAATCTCCCGACCTCAGTTTTTGAAACCAATGTCCTGACGTAAGTTTATTGACAGCACTATCCCCAAACGCTTGACTTATTCAGCAATTTGATGCAGAGGCGGATAAGCCCACTTTGAAGGCTGTAAAGTAAACTATCCCAAATGATACGTCCGTTTAGCTTCGCTACTGTACGAGTTCCGATTGATGAATGTGAGCAGTGGACCTGCGTTTATAATAAATGATATTTCTTCTCTCGACTGAACGTCTCTCAATCGCGTCCTACACGAATTTGCACACTTATTCTCACTTCTTTCAATAGAAACGCACAAACGGCAAGACATTTTTTTGTTTACCTTGTACTACATGCTCACATATTAATTAAATTAATCGGAAAAGATAGAAAATATCAATTTCTGCGTCACGTGTGTAGCTCTACATCATTACCATTTCTCCACAGAGAAATAAGGAACCTTTAATTTGCTCCATTTTTATGCAAAAACACTTCCTAGATGGAGGCTGAGAATTGAGAAAACAACGTTTGTATACCTCTACAATAAGACCAGCCATACCATTACTTACATTATACATTTTCGGTAAACCATGTTTTTCATGTTATTGGATATGTCTTTCTTGATAAAAGAATTCAAGAACAATTACAGTTTTATTGCTTGCCTACAGTATTCCACTAAAGTATCTTAAATATTCAATTTCTCCAGCTTCCCTTACTTTTTCAATGAAATGCTAACTGAAACTGTCAAATAGACAAAGAAAATAATGTTACTATTAGCAAAGTTACGATAATTATGTAATATACAACAAGATAGATATTTGCAGTTTTTCTTTATTCAATAAATTTGTATTTGAATAAATCTCCAATTTTAATTGAAGACAAAATTGATGATTGGTTCCACTATATTTAAATGAGCACACCTGTGTAGATTTTGTTAATAGAAAAGCAAGCCTTTATGTATGACGAGATGAATCGAAGAGAAAAGTCCTACTTGCATCTTCACGCTATAATTCTTGAAGCACAAATAATTTTTTTAAAATCTTTTTACTGTCTATGACCCACACAAGCTAAACCATATTCATATAATTTACTGCATTTTTTAAAGAAATTATGCATCTGGGAAAGTATAGATAGAAACGAATGATTTTTCAATTTTTCAGGGAACCTGTATATAAAGTTTAAAAGTTTTAAAAATGAATTTGATAAAAGTTTAAAAAGTTTATTACTATTAAATTCTGCCAGGTAAAATTACATAAAAATTACCTAAGCAACTTTGAAGTCTCAACTTTTAATTGCATACAGTTAAAAATTAAATAATTCTTAAAGTTAATTTGGCTAAATCAAATCTGATCTATACCATGTTAGAAAGATTTAAGTAAATAATGAAAAAAAATCAAAATATTTCAAATTTTCGGATTATTTTTGAGACGAAATTATAAGTACTGATTTATACTGATGCTACAGTTCATGATTTTCTAACACTGTTATTTTATGCTAAAAATTATTAGACTGAATATTTAACTGAAAATTTATTCCAAAGTAAGGATTGGTTTTAATACGGCATCATACCCATATTTAATGGTATTTTTTACGTTGCTCAAAAAATTATGGGACTTTGTTATTCGATGGTGAAGGGTTAATTGATAATCAGGTATACATAATTTTTTAAATATTAATTATAAAATACATTTAAACTCTCGCAAATTCTGCGTGCGTTAATAAATCTTCTATCGTAATGACTCCAAGTAAATCGGTAAAAAATTCTAAATGTTCAAAATTACGTAAAAATCCGACAAACATATTTCTCCCTTATTTTCAGTTATTTTTGCCCTAGTGATTATATTGATGCGTCTTACAAATGTTAAAGGAAACGACCATATAATATAAAAGCTTTGCAAATGTATAAAGACATTTTTCAAAATTTGAAACTAGGAGAGTTAATTAAATATTTTACACTAATAAACACCTACGCGTTCAATTGAATTTTACTCAGTTTTTATTATTGAACTATTATTATTATCGTGAATTATTATTTTTATTATTGCTAAATATTAAGATAATTAAGATGTTAATATAGAATGTATTTTTTAATGTCAATGAATGCAATTGAATTTTTAATGAATACAATTGAAATAACCTGTTTCAAATTATTTAACGAGCAACTAAGGTTTATATGCAATGAAATAAAAACAGAAAGGAAAAGTAAATAAATTTTATTAATAAATCAAAGCGCGTTAAAACTTTTTTTAAAATAAATATTTTCTGATATTTTAAAAGTAAAGATAACAGAAAATAAAATCAGCGTCATGAAAAAAGGTAACTCTTTAGGTTTTAATATAATATAAAAATCATTTGTGTGAGATTATAATTTAGGAAGAAACAAACATTATTAGAAATAAAGGACATTCCATAAAACAGAGATTAGATATCTGAGGACAGATAATTTTATTTTACGATCAATAAACTTTCCATTTAATTCGTGTTTCTGCCATTTAGATTTCTTTTGTATCATTTCTTTTCTAAATAAATTCTTTCGATTTTCTAGGTCATAATCAATTTTAAAAATAATTTTTAGAAATTAAGCTGCATTTTCCCGGAAAAGAATATTTATCTAAAATTATTCTTCTATGAATTGGCTTGAATCTGAAAGCGTGGAAGCTCTCCTGGGGAAAATGAAAGTTTTGATATTTATTTTTAAAAGAATAAAGATCCCCAGATAACATGCAAAAGTTTTTAAGGAAATCTTATGGGTTGTTTGTTAAGAATATAAAAACACGAAGTAATGAATTGCTAGAAATGCCAAAATATCATCAATTACATTTTATTTTCAGAAAGATATAAAGTTATTATTCCAATTTTTAAATATTTTATTGGAAAGAGACTAATGACCTAAAAAGATTATATACCTGATTATTCAAAGAAATGGGTACATTGTTGCTCCAAAACATATTATTTTGTTCTTGCCAAGTGTGAAAATAAAATTCAAAGAGAACTTAGTTAGCGATGTGTTTGAAAAACAAGAAATATATACTTCTAATAATATACTCCAATAATCTAATGCCTTCAAATGACAAGTGAGCTCCCCTATGTGTTAGTAATTCCCTGTCAAGTGAGTCACCCCCACCCTCCAACATGTTAACGTTCCCAGTGACTTGCTCAAAGTCTTTATGCGAAAGGCATCTGAAGTTGATCCTAAATAGTATAGGGGATTCGGTTATATACTTCCCTGGCTTCTTTGTCACGTGTAGGCATTCGAAAGAGACTGCAAAACTGGACATAGAGTCGGCTCATAATATCTCTGGTTCAGTCGTAAGAAAACAATACATAAGAGCAAAAATTGACACACGTGTGAATATGTCAAAATAGAATACGTTAACAATTTAATGCGGCCGTAATGTAGACACAAATATTTTACAGCTGCAGCATTTGTAATCCTCAAGAATACAGAAGTAAGTAATGCAAAAGTTTACATTAAAAATATTTTATTATTGTATTTTTCAATTGATAATCTTTTTCCAGTTGTAACACATGTATATACATTTAAAATTGCCTTTTGTAGTATTATAGTATGAAAAATTAAACGATTTTTATCAAAGTTTATAGTTTTTGAATTTTTTTACAAACTTTAAAGAAAAATTATTTTTGTTACAAACTTTAATTAAGAAAGCTGTAATATTACAATTAAATTTCTTTTTTATTTTTTTGAACATAAAAAGAAATTTTTTCCTCCTTAACAAAACTAAAATCTAAATGAATTTTTAAAGGTCAAATTTCAAATTGGTCATTTTTCCACAGATTTTAAGCTCTTTGCTGTCCCTCAAAATTCAGTTCTATACCAATCAGTTTTTAAATATTCTTTTTGAACACAGAAGAAAACTTTCTCCCTCTATTAGCAAACTAAAATGAAAAAAAAAAAAGATTTGAGAATTTTCTTTCTACCTTATCCACCAACATGCGTTACCGCATATGCAGGAGATATTTTATGGCTGTCGATAAATACTTCCTTAAAATTACTCACACCTTTATGTCTTATTAAGCATATTAAAGTTCCAGTTAGGACCTTTGATTTTGAACAGATAATATCGTTGTCAACATTTTTAGGTTATTCTGAAAATGTTTGAAGTCCATGACATTTTCTACTACAGACCGAATGAGATTACATTTAGATTCATGCAAATAATGATTTTTAAAGCTAATAAGCTACCAAAAATTTTCATTTTTCTTCATTTGAGCACTAACATTTTCATTTCAATCAAAACAATATGGTTCACAGTAAAGAAAATGAAGATAAAGGCTGAGCATATGTGGCGTTCCTTTGTTGCCTTTTGTGATTACATAATTTTTATAAAAATGGTTTCCATAGTTATCAGATAATGGATAAATCAGAATAATCCATGCAACTAAAAATAAATGACAGGAAGAAAAAAATTATATGATTGGAATAACGCTTTCTTCTGAGTTAATTGCTTCAAACGCCATGAAGTAATAACAAAATTCGATGTTTTGAGTTAACATATTAAAATTTTGCATTTGATTTCTTCAGCATGAATTGTATGTTTTTAAATAAAGAAAAAAACAACGTATGATATTTATTCCCAATGAATATGTGAATTTTCTGAAAAGATTTTAAAAGACACTGTTTTTAAACTGGACACTGTTAACCCATTGCAGTACGGATGAGCAGAAGAATTCATAATATCACTATTTTGTTACAATAAAAATTTTCCTAAATTTAATCTAATCAGCTTTGAGGAAACTCCGGACTCTAAATGATGCATCTTTTTCGAAACAGCCAATGGAAAGTTCCGTAATTAAGCCTTTGAAGGATCCTCAAATTAATACTATAGTAATATTGAAATTCTCGTAATTCACTATTTGCCTTAAAAGAGAGAATTTTACTTTTTACATAAAATGATAATATCTTAAAAATATTCTATTGAATTTAAATTTAAGGCACTCTCGGGTTTCTGCGTGCATATATAAAATTTTTAATTATTATAAATTATTGTGTGATTCTTTATTGACTCAAAATCATAAAACTACATTCTTTATGTCATTCTTGCAATCTTTAATATTATTTGCATATGCATAAAGTTAACATTTTATTATATATATATATAGTAGTTTATCTCATTTATCCTTAGAACAAAAATTATTACTTTTTCGTTATTATGTATTCATGTATTCAGAGTTTTTTTCTTCTACTTTTACAGTAATAGACAATTAAAAAAGAGTAAGTAGTTTTCCTTATCTTTGTGTAAAATCATTTTCATAATTTACAATCTTTTCATAGAATTATAATTTATATTTCCTTTCATATATTACATGTAAATTTGGGAATTCGAAACTCAAATAATATATATTTGATTAATTTTTATCGGCATGCTTAATTGTTAAAATAAAAGGTAATGATGATAACCTTGAAAAATTAGTCTACTTAACCTATAAAAATTATAAATAATATATGGTTTCAATTTATTTTTGGTTTTAGTCTCTCTTGCTTTTTTTTCTTTGTATCCAAACTCTATTAGAATGCAGTCTAAGAAAATACATATTTCCATTCTATAATGTTCTCAAACTTTAATAAATAGGCCTATTTCAAAAAAATAATCAATTTGTAAAAACAAATGAATAAATTATCTATATCTTTTTAAATAAAATTGAAAATTTAACCATCCTCCCATTTTAATTAATATGACTTTTTCCCCAATATTAAATCCCGCTTTCAAGATATCTCAAAACTTTAAACATCCCATTATGCGCTCACGTCCATAAATTAAGTGTAATTCAGAGGCAGTCTTAAATCTAACTCTAAAGTACATGTATCAACCGTAAAATGACTACACACTTCAAAAATTATATGAAAATTGCAAGAAACCACCAGATAGTACGTAACAAAGACGAGAGTGGTGGGTAAGGAAAGCGGGCAAAGAAGTGACATTGTTCTCAAGAGCTTTATAATCTTTCAGAACAATAATGGCATAGAATGCATGTGTATGATTTTTTTACGTGGTGGAATTATCGACCGTCTGGAATGCAGGCATGTCCAGCTGAAAGTTTCCGATTAAGAAATTGACCAGAGTGTCATCTTCAGGCAACTATCCAAGATGTGGTAATGTGAGCAGACTTTACAGCTGAGGTTGTTCCCGAGATATAGCGCCGAATGAGGTCGAAGAAACAGATGGAGCACAGCCTCAGATCTGTCTCTTTAGACACTGGTAAAACAGTTTCAAGGCAGACAGTGTACAGGCACTTAGGGCAGATTGGTACATGTGCTACTAGGCTAGTCAGATGTGTTTCACTTACTGCAGCTCACAGTCGCCTGCGGTTAAATTGGAGTAAAGAGCATGCCTGTATATTCGAACTGGAGCTTTGACAGGCAAATCTGTCAGAACGTTAATCTGGAACAACGTGCATGTATGTTTCGGGGTGTCATGAAGAAGAATTCGTGTTTCTTTTAAGACAAAACCCGTCTTTACTATGCAAATATCGTAAACGAGGGATTTCGATCGGTGAATATTCAACGTATAGACTGACTAACATTCTCGCCAGATTTCAATCCATTAACTCATGTGAGAGACATTCTATGTCGACGAGTTGGAGCTCGTCAACCACTTCCTACATGTCTATCGTAACTTTGGAGAACATCGTTTGACGAATAGTGTAATATATACCAACCATGTTATATTGGTTTTTGAAAGTATATTTTTATTTTTTGTAATCAGCACCAGGAAACAAAAAAAAATTCGTAGCTTTTATTAATTATATCAAACATGTAGCATGTTTTTTCTCTTTACCTTTTGTTTAATGAATAGGCTTTTGGGAACATTTGCTTTGCTTCTGACTCTTTCGTTTCCTGAACTTTCATCATTCTTAATTTACGAACACGAGTGCATATACATTAAAAAATTATTTTTAACAGCTACGCGTTAGAGATGGTGACACATTTGAAATTGTAACTACGACTTATTTCACCTGGGAAACATAATATGTGAAAAAAAAAATAGCAACGAGATACGTCTGTGTATCTTGATGATCAAAAGATATCAATCAATTTCCATTTCATAACTTTCAGAATAAGATGTCGTGTCGATTGAGGATAGGGACATATAAAAGTCTTTTAAAGAACGTGTTAAACAATAAGTTATTTTATCGATTCACTTGGTGACTCAGAGTCCAAAGAGAAAGCAGTTATCTCTCGAATGCATAAAAAAGAATTCGAGAAAATTTTAGAATTAAGTTAATATTTGTTGGATTAAGATAGGATTTAGGGAAAAATTGAGAATTATCAATTTTTTTTCAGGAAGGAAGACCCTAATTTGCACAAAGCGTCAAAAGACGGAACACGTATGTTCTCACCAAACCGCACGAGAAAAGTGATAGAAAATTTTCCATTCTCTGATTTTACTATGAGATTCCAAAACAAATTCCTGTGGCGCGTATGGACTTAGAGAAGGGAATCCTAAAGATTTTTATCTCTTCTATCTAGGCTTGAGACTGACCGACTCAACAGTTTTTCAAAGCGGCTGCTGACAATAATTGAAAATAAATTTAAATTTGAAACAGGAATTAAGATAAATTTAAAAATGAGGAACAGGGGCTGAACTAAGATAAAAATTTGGAAGATTTAAGTTAAATTGAAGGAGATCTTTAAATATATGTGCTTGTATTTTGTTTGATTTATTAGAACTGTAGAATTTCAGGCTTAGTTGTATGCCGTTCAAATGCATATTCAAATTCTAGTTATGACTAACATAATATATTGGGATATTCTTCGACGATAATCCCTACTTACAGAAAGTATGAGATCTTTGGAGAGATTTTAGTGATTCACCAAACTCATATGGTATACAACAAAATTTCTTAAATAATTCGTTATAAATCATATCCAAATTAAAATCACTGTCTGAATTTCTAATTGTATCATTTTTTCAACAGATCTATCATAAAAATATACATATACCGGAATAACCGAAATGCATCATGTTCCTCTTTACGAAGTGAGTGTGTTTCTTATATTAACTTTTTAACTATTAGATGTCTTTTACGGCGTAATAGTTTATTCAGAGAAAACTGAAAGTTGTTTTGAATGATGACAATGTTTTTTATGGTTTTTAAGGTATTTTATCAAGGGATTTTCATATACTTGTCCACTCTCAGTATATAATTAAGTTTAATTGATATGTAGACATTAATTTTTATTATTATTAAAGATTTTCTAATGGAAAGTAATCTTAAAATGCCATCGAATTAAAAAAGTTCGGAAAAGGTTTTGTTCAAATAATATTAGTTAGATATTCATTTGCACAAATCGTGATATTCATCAAGATATTTCTATTTTTGTCCAATAACTAATTTCAAATCCCACTAAAGATAGATATGCAGGTCTAATTTGGAAAATTATTTGAAATGACGGGTAGAGTTATATTCTATTCTGTTTGAGTGAATACATTTATTTCTCGCTTAACAAGTTATGAAATCTCCCCTTTCATCTAGTAACATATCATCTGCGGTAAAATTATCTTAGCACTCTAAGATTTTAAACAAAACCAAAAAAAATCAATTTTCTTCGGGTTAATTCTTACGATTTTATTTGCAGATTATATGTAACATTCATTATTCTTATGAAATGCCAAATTGAAATTTAGAATTTTACAGATAAATTCAGAAATTCTAGATAGATTTTAACTATATAGTAAATTAAATTATGCCCCATTAGATTTTTTTAAAAAATTAATTCTTTAAATAGAATTGTATCTGACTTCCAATTATCTCAAACTTTTATAATTCGGTCAATTTCAATCATAAAAAATTTGGATTTTGTCATTGATTTTCGGTAGATCTTTACTAAATAAAACTGTATAAATAGTTAAATTATAGCTTTTTCAAAAATACATTTATTGACTCAAACAGCATAAATATAATTTTTGTCATATATTTTAATTAAAGCTCCATATTTATCTCTAAAGATTTTACAAACTAGCTAGGTTAAGATGAGAGTGGTCACTGTGCTTGTATCTTTATGCATGTTGTTTATCTCTACAGGAGTATGACCATAACATGAGGAAACAATAAAATCAAAACCTCATTAAGTTAAATTCTTTCATTTTCCGATTCTCTCAATGTTTATGTAACATCCTTCCCTAGACTTCAATCAATCTCGCATTCATTCCGATTTCTTGGTGAATGTTACCAATATCTACAATTAATTATAAATTGTCAATGACACATACATGAAATCTCGAATGGGATTTTGTGAAAGCAAAGAAATTTTTATGTCAAATTTTAGTTTCTATCTGTCGATAACAACACATCTAACACATGGATTCGGTTTTTAGATACTTATTGCAAAAAGCCCCAAAACGCCTTTGATTAATAATTGATTAATCGCCCAATGAAACTCAAAAGCTCATGATAGATTCACTAAAAATTCTAAATTGTTGGTAAAAATCAATATTTCGTTCGATAGCATCAGGCAAGATATTCAGAATCAATTTTAAGTCGGTGGGCATTTGGATCAAGCAAATATTAGAGAGTATGCGGGAATATCTCAGAGTAAACCGGCCCTGATTTCTGCCATAATTTGCAGTACATATGCATAAAAGGTACATCTTTAAGCTCTATTGTACTTCTAAACTTAAAATATCGTTTTTTCTCCCCAACATGTTGCTTACTCAAGTTACTGATGGTTTGGGAGAGAGAAATAGCAAATAATACCAACCCCTATGATATAAAACGATTCTATATCTCTCTATTTCGTGGTTTTGCACTCTGGACATTTTAAGGCATTAAAAACTGAAACATACATTAATATTCGGTGCGATCAGCTCCTTACTTGAGTCCACCCTTAAAAGCTGATTTGTGTGTGTGTGCGTGACTGTTTCATTTTTCGTACAAACTCTTTATCAAATCTTAAGCAATTTAGTTTTTTATATATTTTCCTTAAGCAGGTCGCGAGACTTTTTCCTTTGCCTCAGAAGCTCGTAAGAAGGAAGGGACTCTCTAAATAATAACAAAGTTTGTTATTTTTTTTCTCAATCATGAGAAAGTAGGAGCCAAATAGCGATAAAGATGTGCAAGATTCTTAAAACAAAACAGGTCTCCCAGACTTGCTTCAAAATAAACGGTAACACAGATCGTAATAAATAATATCGGTTCATAATAAATGATAACAAACACAAAGAGTAAGAGTTTTGTTGTAAGGAACTTCCTACTTTGAATGATGTTTCACCTGTAAGTATCATTATTTTAAGCATTTATACTTAATATATTTTGATGATTTTTATAGAGTGGAACACTGTTCATCTACGCCATTGGCCTACTCAGTTGCTGGCTGGGTGTTTCAGTTTTGAGTTTTACAAAAACCATGCAACATTGCTTTTAGAAGGCGGTGAAACTTTGCAAGAAACTTAGATGGAAAGACGATAAGGAATTACCGACATTTGAAGACCCGGAATAATTAATTTGTTTTTCGGGAAAAATCTGCAATCTTTTTTGAAAATATAAAATTTTGCAGCTCATTGTACTATTGCCGACTGACGAAACATAATATCTTTCCTCTGTTGAAGATTAAACTTGTTTTTATGGAGAGTAATGCATAAAATCGTAAACAACCATTTCATTTCATTATTTATAAGAATTATTTATTATTTTGCACAAATGTTTTGTTCTTTCAATAAAATTTGTCATTTATTAAAAACAGTTTATAATTTTCTTCACTTACCTTTCATCCACAATTTGTTTATTAATTATTTTGAAATGTCAAGGCATGAAAAGCATCTTATAACCGTTTGAAAGACAATATACTTCTACGAAAGCCAACTAGTTTATGCAATCAATATTTTCTATAGAAAAAATTAAATACAAAATGAAAACTATGAAAAATTCTACACAACAGTATAAACAACAGAATTTATTTTTGAAAATTATAATAATAAGAATTTTACGAATTTTAAACAGCTGCAACTAACTTAAAATCTTATTTCATTTCTCAAGATTCAAATAGCTCAAATACATATAACATTTTGCAGTTTTATAGAAACATTTGTCAAGCTATAGGTGATAGAAAATAATGAATTCTTGATGTTGAATGTAATTTTCGTTTTTTTTATATACATTTGAAAAGATATAATAACACTTGGCTAATAAATATTATTATAATAAAATACTCAATTAAAAAAGCGAAAATCTAGGCATTTTTTCAAAATATGAAAATGCATTTAATAATTTTATTTAATTTTTAAGTATATAAGTTTAATCATTTTGGATAGAATTCTGAAAGATGATGCCAACCGGAAGGCAAAGAAGTAAAACATCATGATTTCAAATTTAATTCTTCCCGTCTAATAATTTTTGAAACATGTAGCAATATCCAAGAGGAATTCATATAGCATGACTTTTTTTTCGAGCAGAAAAAAAATTTAAGTTCGAAAAGGAATTCAGTAGGAGAAATTAAAATATTAAAATATGACGAGAAACAAATCCTAATGACTTTCCATTCTGATTTTATTTTAGGACTTTTTAATTTTAAAATATATTGCATTCTATGTGACGTTTCATTTGATACAAATGGAAGCCGATTAGAGCCATAGAAATGACGTGCAAGATCTTTAATGAAAGAAAAATAAGCAAAATCAAAATATTATACAAAATATAAAATTTAAATTGAATTAAATATTAAAAAAATAAAAAATCGTTGAATAAAATGCAAAACTAATTCCTCACGTGGAAATGTCATTAAACTTTCAAGAAATACTGTTTCTTTCTTTTTTCTGAAACTACTAAACAAAAACATACGGTCCTTTCGGTTATTATTATTCTTTCCTTCTAATACTCTCTTTTTGTTCAAAAATGAAACTAACAAAAAAAAGTACTTTATTATATATAAACATAATTTTGTGAAAATTTTAATTTCCAATTTAAAAGATAAAAGCAGCATTATCATTTTTGCTTTTTTTTAAAAAGAAATATTTTAGGAAATAAACCTTCAAAACTATTTAACAGCTGTTTTAAATAAAATTATTTATTTTTATCATCATTGAATTTTGTAATTAAAAATTTTTTCCTATTACAATGCTTATAAACGTATCTAACACTATCTTTTGTAATATTATATTTGGATAAAAGTCATAAAAATTATTTTAACACGTTTAAAACTTTTTCATTTTTTTAAAAAAAATATTTAAACTTTTTTGGCATTTCAAGAATTTGTACTATTGCAATTAATTTTTTAAAAAATCTTTTTATTCCTGAAAACCGTTTCCCCACTATTACCAGACTAAAATCCAAATAAATTTTTTATAACTGTCAGTTTTTTCAGGGTGTTTTTTTACAAATTTTAGTTTTTTGTTGCATTCCAAGGTGGCGTAATATTGCAAAGAAATGCTTAAAAATATTTTAATCCTAAAGGGCTAATTTTACACACTATTATCAAACGGAAAAAATTTCAAATTATTAAATAAAATAAAGCCGATTTTCAATCCCCCTCCCTTATTGCTCATCTGTTCTTTTGTAGTTTCTTCAATTGACAATAATCACAATAATTACTTTCTCCTAAAAATATTATAATTCTTATAATGACATCAAAGCGATTTATGTATATGCATACATACATAAGTTTACAAACAACACTATATCTCCTCCCATTAATATTTTCTCAGCAAAATATGTTAATTTGAATAATTAAGAATTTCTCAGATTATTAACTTTTAGAGGAATATCGCACATTTCACATATTTAAGCTGCCAAAAATAATTTGCGTTTCTTAAAGTTTATTCAGCCATTTTTAACTAATTTTTATAACCTAATTTCTTTTATAAATGGTCAAGATTTTTTATTTATAAAACAATTATTAATCATCAGCATAAACCAATATTATCATCTGACAAACGCTTCTTTTATATACTACTAGCTGTGCCCGTTCACACATTGCTGTGTTGCTTTATCTTAGTAGTGTTTGTAAATATGCAACATTTTTTTGTTTTCCTATTTGTTGAAATAACAAATAAATTTGATAATTTTCCAACTTGGGAACATTCAAAATACATCGGTCCATGTAAGAGGCATGGATTTATAAAATTTAATCCACATACTTGCAATGCTTGTCCTTGTGCTTTGTTAATTGTCATTGAAAAGACTAGTCTTGCAGGAAAATATAGATGTTTGAAATCAAATGGAGTATCCGTTGGTATTATGGGAATGCGTGGTATTAGTACATGTTTCCGTTGGTATTTTCCATTTAAAATAATTGCCACAATTATGTTATTCATTAATTTTTAACTAATAGCCTAGTCCCATTGCATAGACGCTGTGGATTTATATTTCATAGAAAGATGATTGGTGATCTAATAGCCAAAATAAAATATGTGGTGGCATTCCTGATAGATCTAATTAATTTAAAAAATATATTGGATAATTAACTGAATCATCGTTATTTACAACAGTTTTTATAAGCTGTTTTTTTTATCATCAGTTATTTCATTTTCAATTATGCAGTTTATTAAATTCACATCGATGTTTTTGGCTGCCAATGTAGCACGCTCACTAACTCATTGATTATATTTTTATAATTCTGTGATAAATTTAGAAAAACTTTGGCAATCAATTTATCAGTGGGTTTTACAAGGCCACAAAAGTTTTCTAGTAATGTAATACTGTGTGTGGAATCTTCCATTTCTATTTTACCATTCCAAATATCTAACAATTGTTTTGTAAATCGTTCAGAAGATTCATCTTTTTGTAATTGAATATTGGTCTTTAAAGATACACATACTTACACTTTCTCCACATACCGCCATAACACTGATGATTTGAGACATGCATTAAATCCATCTGCAGGTGTTGAACGTGATAGAACTGGTGGAGTTTGTCGAAAATCTCCAGCAATCAAAATGAGTTTATCACCAAAGAGATACTCATTTCCTGTCAAATATTTTAATGTGCGATTGAGCCCTTCATCGGATTTCTTGCGTGCCATGGAGCATTCATGATATATTATAAACTGCCATGCTCTTAAAACTTTTCCCATCCCAGAATATTTGCTAATACTACATGTTGAAGTTCCAATTACGTCATATTTAATGGAAATTTCAATGCTGAAAGTCTGTTGGATCACCATCCAATAGAAATGTTGCAATACCAGATGATGCAATAGCAAGTGCAATATTATTTTGCGATCTCATAGTTGCCATAATAATAAAAATAAGACAAGTTTTGTCAGTACCACCAGGTGCATCAAAGAAATATAAACCGCTACACTTCTTAGATATTGCATTTATAATTGTGGAATATGCAGTTCGTTGTTGTAATATCAATTTCGGCAGATTAATTCTAACAAAAGTTTTTAATTAATTAACATCAAAGTGAGTTTCTCGTTGTACATCTCGGTCGAAAATGTCACTACGAGATCTATTTGGAGGAATCATTCCCAATTCTGCTTTGATTTGTTAAAAAAACATCCTCAATTAAAATCAATACTTCATTGTATATATTTGATGTAAATTGAATGTTGCGATTAGCATTTATATTATGCATGCGATGTAAAATGTTTTCACTCATATAGTCTTTATATTTTTCTCAAAGATCATTTGGATTAGCCGAAAAATATGTAGTTAGTATGAAGGAAACTAGTGTACGTGTCTGCTGTGGTTGAGCTGTATTATAAGCACCAGCGAGTGAAATATCCCAATGAGCATCGTTTTCTAGGAGATTTAATTTCTGGTAAGCCTCAAAAAATATAGCACACACAGGGTCACTGTTTTAATTCTTGGAAAGAAGTTGGTCCACGAACATTGATTAATAATAATCGTAGGTAAAAGCAGTCTGCGTTATTTAAATGTACAGTGTACAGACGACCCAATGCATCTGTGTAATATAAATTTAGATTCCCTTGTGTTGTTTTACCTTGTTTACGGAGCTGAAATTTTCTTTTTGATGTATTCCATGTAAAATAAGTTAGTGATTCAGACCACAGTAGTGTCCTTTCAAAGGTATCATTTCTACATAATGTGAAAAATCCAGTTAATGTTGTTGCCAGTGTTTACATCACTCTTGTACGTACATTTTCCGAAGTAAAATACACAAGCTGTCCATTTTCAAGATGTACTGCTAAATGAACAACCGTTGGATACCGCTCATGAATGAAAAATGATAAAATACGCCATACAGCCTCATTCCTACTTATGAAGCATCCCAGTTGATATTGGGTGACTTCATCGTTAGATTCAGTTATATTTTCCACTCCAAACAATGCCATATTGCTTCATTTGTTCACCTATTTACAAATATATTTTATAGCTTTCACTGAATTGCAGTACTCAACATTTATGTGTGTGTTATACGTTTTTAATAGCAATGGAGAATATGGTACTACCCAACGATTATCAACATCAATAGTATTGCTGAGAACTTTTCGTTTAATGGATTTTCCCCCATCTTCTGTAGATCGTCGTCGATAGAGTGAATATCCATTATTGCCTGTAATACCGGGTTTCCAAAAAGTTCCCGTACTCCATGTGTTGAAATTCACAAATCATCAGTACGGGAACTTTTTGGACACCCGGTAGTTTATGCAAGTAAGTCTCTAGGATACCGCTTTGTGCAATTTCCATTTGACATTCATGATGAATTATTATTTAGTGAGCCACATGGACCATGAATCATATTTTTTGAGTCAGTATCGTGCAAGTCTTTAACAATCTCAATGTCTGGTATGTCTTCAGAGATGATTTCATCAATTCTGTTTGGTGTTATCTTTTTCGTCATTCATATTAAAATATGCGTATGTGGCAAGTCTCTTTTTTGCCATTCGATGTAATATATCCAACAGCGAATCTTCTCTCCAAATGCATGTGTTTGACAGTAAAATCTATTAAAAACTTTAATTTTTGTTTGAATACACGCTCAGAAAAATTATGATGATCTGATAATGATTTTCCAGTTAATAGTAGATACTTTATTTCATCCCATGCAGAATTGCATGTAAATGTGATGAAATAATCTGGGCAACCGTATCCACCAGCATATGTCATTGCATCTTGTGAATATTCGTGCATGTGTCTTGGACTGCCTCTAAATGTGGATGGTAAAATGAACATTTTTTCCAATTCACTGAGATTGACATCATTTATAACGGCATGACGTAAATGGATGTACTCTTTCGAACGCAATTTGACTTGATTTAGTCGTAATGATATCCATCCTCTCCTTGCTAAAATAGAATGGGATATCGTATGAACGAGAGGTTTCTGATTCTTTCTGGGCGTCACCATTTCTACGATGAAGAATTATATCGCGACAATTAAATTCTTCACCAACTATGGCAATTACCACTTTATCGATCGTTGGTGCGTTGAATTGTCTTCGATAGTGACCAGTAGTTGTTTTATTTGACTTTATTATTACTTTGTAATCGTCAAATGGCATTTGTTCAATGATTGTTTTAAATAATTTAATTAATTCATTATGTTTTTCAAACAAATTTTATAATTCAGTGACAGTCTCTCTTTAGTACTCATATTCAGTTGACACCGTCTGTTGATTTGTTCGTCAATATTTCCCATAAAATATATCTGAAATATTTTACATAAGATATATCTGAAGATATTTGTGATCAGCAACTAGCAAGGGTAGTAGTGATCCAGAATGGTGATACATTTGCCCTTGTACTTTAAATGTTGGCATATAATTTGCGCTAACGATATCCGTTGCTCCGAACGATGTCATTTGGAAGCATGAATTGTACTTGCGTATATTTTTTTGGCTTGGATAATTTTTGACGTATATAATTTTCGTTTATAAATTTTTTGGTGGTGAACGCTAGTATAGTAACTTTACTTTTCCACCTGCACGGCACATACCTGGTGTTTCATTTTTAAATTTTTGAGCATCACAATATGTACATTGTTTTTCCATTGTTCCAATAATTACACGTGGATGAAGACTGTAATTGTAAAGGGGATTGTAATTGAAATTCCATAAATTCAAATCAGGATGTATCGTTCGTCCTCTCTTTATATTGCGAATTCGATTCCTTTGCTGTTTTCCTTGCCTCTGTTCATTCTTTTTTAATGATATTCAAACAATAAATGAAAAATATAAATAAAACGATTCAGTATTTTGCTTACCTTGTGATATATTTTATTATTATTACAACTGTTATTATTAGTACGTTATATTTTATACTTTAATTTGCTTTAAAAAATTAACTTAATTTGTATATATACTTTAATTTGTTTTAAAAAATTAAATTTTATGAGTAAAATTTTAATTTTTCAATTTATTCATGGTTATCATTACTTTAACAAATATTACTCATTAAATGCTATTTAGAAATTTTTGATATATCTATCTATCTATCTATCTATCTATCTATCTATCT
>JAOUZG010020842.1:2099642-2112421 GCA_026289955.1 Argiope argentata
TCTAAGGGAAAAGCTAAGCGTGCTAAAGAAATATTGGGTATTGTGCAAACAGATGTATGTGGGCCAATGAATGCTGCATCAATTAGGTTTCTCAATATTTTTTTCTTTCATTGATGAATTGTCACGAATGACTTTTGTCTATTTTTAAAACATAAATCAGAAATGTTTGAGAAATTTAGGATATTTCAGTTGCATGTAAAGAAACAAACTGGGAAATCAATCAAGGTATTGCGCTCAGATAATGCAACATAATACATAAATAATGCAATGATGAAATATTTAGAATCAAAAGGGATTCAGCATCAAAAGTCTATTCCATTTACACCCGAGCAAATGGGGGTAGCTGAGAGTAATAATAGAACTCTTGTTGAACGGGCAAGATCAATGTTAGCTGATGCTCATGTGGATCAAAATATTGGGCAGAAGCCGTTCAAACAGCGAATCATTGTAAAACTGTTTCTCCTGCAGCGGGAGTTGCAGACATGACTCCTTATGAAAAATGCAGAGGAGATAAACCGAACTTGGAGTACTTAAGAGTTTTTGGGGTGTCGTGTATTTGTTCCTATACCTAAAGAAAGGCGAACAAAATGGGATGATAAGGCAAAGGAAATGATGTTCATTGGGTATTGTCAAGATAGGAAAGGTTATCGTTTGATAGATCCTGTAACTTGTAAAATAATAAATGCACGAGATGTACATTTTTTAGAAAATCAAATGTATTATCTAGCAAGTGATGGTAAACCCGAATTTTATGATGACTCTTTATTTAGTGGGATTATAATTAGTTCTTCGGACAATGAGACTAATAATGATTCCAATAATGAATCAGAAAGATTAGGAAGTGATAATGATGAAACTGACTTGTCAGATAATGTTATTTCTCTAAATGATAATGCTATCGACAATAACACAAGTATAGACAATTCAGATCATAATTCTCAGCCTGCATTGACTAAAAAATTACATCTGCAGTTTTTAAAGACACTGGTGGTATATTATTTTTGGATGCTCCAGTTGGAACAGGTAAAACGTACTAAATTAATCTTTTATTTGCAAAAATTAGGCAAAAGAATCTAATTGCTCTTGCAGTAACTTTTTTTGACATTGCTGCGACTCTCTTGACGAGCAAAAGAACAGTTCATCCAGTCTTCAAATTACCAATAAATTTACCATTTGTTGAAAATTCAGTTTGCAACTTCTCAAGAAATTCAGATAGATAAAAATTCCTTAAGAAGCGTAAGTTAATTGTATGGGTTGAATGCACAATGGCACAAGTTAGCACTGGAAACTCTTAATACAAATATGCAAGATATTTTTCAGAATAACAAGTACATGGGTGGTATAAGTCTGGTTTTATATGGTGATTTTCGCAAAACTTTGCTTGTTTCACAACGCACAGACCAGAAGAAATGAATGCATCGATAAAAGTATCTTATATTTGGAAAAATATGCAAAGATTTGGATCGAAAACGAAAATGAGAGTTCTTCTTACAGGTGACATTAAGCAATTCGCTCAGAACCTACTTCAACTCGGTAATGGAACTATGACAGTTGATAATGAAGGATTGATATCTTTGGCAAATGTTGCTAGCATTGTAGCAACAACGAGAGATCTTCAGGGTAAAGTATTTTCAAATATCGAAAGCAATTTTTGTGATACTAATTTTTGTGATTACTATGTGAAAGAGCTATTCTCTCTCCAACGAATGAGGAAGTAAAGATGATAAATTACCATCTGTTAAGGAAATTAACAGGGGGAATTCAAATATTCAAATAATTTGACACCGTAATTGAAATAAATCAGGCGATTAATTATCCTACAGATTTTCTGAATTCACTGTAGCCATCCTGTGTACCAACGCACAAATTAGAGTTAAAGTTTGGTGCATCAATAATGCTTTTGATAAATCTAAACCCTCCAGCTCTGTGTAAAGGAACAAGACTTATTGTAGAGAGATTGGTGCCAAATGCCACTGAAGCAACCATATTCACAGGCCAATCAACAGGAGAGGACGTCTACCTCCCACGAATTCGTCGTATACCGTCAGATATCCCATTCCAGTTTAAAAGAATTCAATTGCCAGCTAAACTGACTTTTGGTATGAGCCTTAACAAATCTCAGGGCCAAACTTTAAAATGTATTGATTTAGATTTACAAAAACCTTGTTTTACACACGGGTAGCTATATGTTGGTTGCTCGACGGTCGGTGATAGCAAAATATGTATATTCTGGCCCCACAAGGAAAGGCTAAGAACATTGTATGCAGAGAAATACTTTGAATATAAAGACAAACAATGGGGATAGAAATTAGAATCAATTTCTAAATTTTATTCAAAAGGACAATAGTATTTAAAAGTACTGCATCCTCTTTTGAAATTTTTATTTATACTTTTTGGGTAGTGGAATTAGTTCTTAATTTGGTTTTTCTTTCCATCTGTTGGATGTCTCAAGGCGGTGAAATGTTAAATAATGTTACTGTGAATGTAATGTAATGTATGTTTAGTTATTTTCTTTATCTCATTGTTTTCTGGACGATATGAACTTTGAATGTTTTAGGGAAGACGTTTTTATGCTAAATATTTTACTAGCCGTTTAGACTATGCAATGTTGTGACAAGCCCTTTTCATGTTGGATGGTGATTGGACACATTCTTAATTCTTTTTATGTCATTATTTCCTGTATCCGTAAAGAAAAATATAGAACCACAGTATGTCATATCAACCCCAAAAGTTTTTGGTATAATATTCTTTACATCAGTCAAGGCAAAAACATGTAGCATTATAAATTAAAATTTATGTTTAAAATTAGAAAAAATATTTCTTTCAAGATGTAACGTCAACTCATTTAAAAAATTCATGCATACTTCAAAGACATACAAAAATACCACGATTCTCTTTAAATAATTTGTGTAAAAATTAAAGCATACAAAGGTAGCTCTATCTCTCTTTAAATAATTTTTGGATTTTTTAAGAATGAGCAAAAATAACAGGTCACTCTTAAAAAATCATTTTGCTCATTTTTATTTGAAGGTATTTCATTTTTTAATGTTTTTATTGATTGTGGTCTGATTTAAAGTTTTTTTTTGTTCAAAATGAAATTTCTTTTTATATATATAAATATGGTATGAAAAACTCTTTTATTCGCGATTAACTTTATTTTATTCTTGAAATAATTTATGTGTTAAGCGCTTCTTTTTATTTTCTTAGTGTTTGACGCATTTTAAATTAAACATCGTTAATTAGACGATTTTTAGGATTCATTTTGAAGTAATTTTGATTAAAAAAAATAAAATAAAGGAATTTAAAAATTTATTTACCAATTTTCGTTACCCCAACTGGGGTAGAAAATTTACTCATTTGCTTATAAACTTTATACACTGCAACTCTAGCTGTCAAACATTTAATTTCAATTAGAATGTAAGAAAAGAGTATTAGTATTATCTTTGGTACGCCTTCTAGTTGATTTCTTTCCCTGTGCTTTCATGATAATATACATTTATAATGCATACATTATTAATTCAATTAATAAGCTTTAAAAATAATACTTTTATGTGTATCTTTTCAATTCAGGGATAATTTATAAAATTTAAATAATTAGAAATAAATGTGTTAAAAGGGTCTAAATGAAGCCAATAATTATACTTGAGACAATAAAAGCTCTAATAAATTAATAAAGTTTAACTTTTATTAAGATTATCTACACTGTGAATCATTCGTAACAAAATATTCTGGAGACACCAATATTTTGAATAAAAAGAATTGTTCTGCAATTAGTTAAGTCAGTCATTGTAGGCGACTGATTAGAGAAAATTTGAATACCACTATTAAAAAAAATTGCCGAATTAGGATCACTTCATCGAACGTATCAAAAATGATACATCAATCGGCTCTCAAGGACTCTTAAGACTGCAATGACTTGATCCTGGTCGAACAAAGAAAATGGTGGCGTGTTATACACAAAGGGTTTATTTACAGCTTTATACAATAATACAAAAAGTAAAAACAAAAACACGTCCTCTAAGTTAGACACTTGAAAATATTTACAGCTGGATTGTCCGTTCGGCAACTCTGCCGGTGATTCCCAAGCTGTCCGCGTATTCGGCTACTGCCTGTAGCTCCAGAGATCTACGGATTACTTCCGGTAGATCCTTCCAACAAACTCGAGATCACGTGGTATCTCTTCCACTTCAGCACTGCTCCCAGCTCGTCTCGTCGTCGTGTCCGCTCTCGTCCAGTCTCTCACCAGGTCCCGTCTCTCCGATCAACTTGTCTCGTCCACCGGATCAGCTTGTCTCCTCTCTCGATCAGCTTCTCGATCGTCCCTTTTAACAGTAGCGAAGCTCCACCTCTCAGGCTGATATTGGCGCGCTGGAGATGCCGATTGTCCAATCATTCTTTAGAAATACCCCCTTGGCACACCATCATGTCGTGGGAAGATTTTGTCTAATGTTTATATCATAACTTAAAATTACATACCATTTTCCAATGAATGTAAAACATTTACGAAATGACCCAAAATCTTGCAGTTTGATACAGCTTTTAATTCTCATCCATGCCCTAAACTATTTTCTATGCTCTTTATTCTGTAAAGAAAGTGAAATAAAGAATAGAACCGTTTAATTGCTTTCAATAGAAGTTAATAAGGATCTATCGGACAAGAGCAGCGATTTTTATTTTTAAAGAAATTGATTTAAATATGAAATTCACCCAAATGATTATAAAGCTAACATACAAGAATACATTCACCTTCGTTAACTAATTTAACTTTTAATTAAAATTAATTACCTAAATTTAGATTTACAAATGATAACAAAGTAGTTTTGACTGGGTTAGATTTAAAAAAGATTTGCTGAATTTATTTTTCAAAAAATTTATTAAATGGCTCCAGTTACTAATATTACAAAAAAACCCAACATATTTCAAAAAAAAATTATATAGAATTTTTCTCTTCTTTCGAAAAAAATAAGTTAATCTCTGATCAATATTTTTAATTTTTCATTTCATATTTGTGAAATAGTAGTTTTTACGGGTATTTATTTTAATAGAAAGAATAAACAGATGAAACATATTAGGAAAGGATTTCTACCAGTTTTAAACTTTGAAAAATAATTGTAATCTATATAGTTATAATGAAGCTCGATGTGTGTGTGTGTGTGTGTGTGTGCTCTACAGGCCATGCCATTCGACCTGCAGTTAACAAACTTAGAGCGTGCCTTCAGAGAATAAATACCTTGGAGGCTCGGGAATGTGCACCTCCAAGACCTTTTAAAATTTTTAATTAATTAAAAAATAAGCGAAATTTTGACGTTTTTTCGCTATAACTTTCGAAAATATCATAGCACAAAATTGGTTTTTGTATCAAGTTAAAGCTCAGAAAATTATCTTTTCAATGATACTGATGTTTTGACCTGCAAAAATTAAATTTTTATCGTTAATAATTTGTTTAAAAATTTATTTGATTTTCTTTTTTTAACAATTTATTTAGTATAAAATTAAAATAAAATTTCATCTGCACGATCATCTCAAAAAATCAGCTTTAAACAATGTGTTGTCATCACATTTACAAAAACTCTAATTAAAAAAATAAATTAATGACTACAGCATATCAAACCTAGAAGAAGTAATTTTCATCACGTGACAATTTGAAATGAAACAAATAGGAAACGTGATATTTTTTAAAACAACAAATGCGAGAGAATTTTTTATATTCCTTTGCAATGCCAAAATTACTAATTCCTTGAAACAATTAAAGTAAATTAAATAAAAAGTATATCGAAAAAGTACTATAGTTAAAAATAAAACATAATTGAAAAAAATCAACAAAGATAATCTTCTGAACAAACTGGCAGATGACGTCATTTCATAGAAACAACGAACAAAAAGCAATTGATAACAAGTTGAAGGAGTATATAATAAACTCTTAATTATTTCTGTTGAAATAAAACATTTTTGACTTCGTGTTCTTTTTAAGTTTTAAAACAATGACACGATTTTTAATTATTTTTACTTATATGAAAAAAAAAATACATTGTGCAAATCAAAGAATTCGTTTTCGTGAATGTAATAAATCTCCGCATTTTAATAAATCATGCCAAAATAAAAACGCATCTGGTTTCAAAAAAAGCATACAAAATAAATAATAATTCATACTGGTAAAAATATGTAAAAATATTTTTCCCCGTATATTTACCCCGTAGACATCAAAACCTACTAACCAAAAAAATATCATGTTCACACATGACAAAAAATAAATCACTATCATTCCAAATTAAACATATAAAAATGTAATTTTCAGCACATGTCTGTATGAAATGAAACACATATGATACATGATATTTTTGGAAAATAAATGCAATGACACATTTTCTACGATATTTTTCAATACATATATTACTAATTAAACAGTGTTATCTAAAGCAAATGTGTTTTTATATCTACAAGACATCTTCTGTAATCATAA
This sequence comes from Argiope argentata, assembly GCA_026289955.1. Classification (NCBI taxonomy): domain Eukaryota; kingdom Metazoa; phylum Arthropoda; class Arachnida; order Araneae; family Araneidae; genus Argiope; species Argiope argentata. The sequence goes on from JAOUZG010020842.1 coordinate 2,106,103, forward strand.
CCAAAAAGCTATTTGTAAACTTTTTGTAATAAATTTACATCTCTTAACAAATTGTCTAAGTGAAATATATAACTATATTCTTAGCAAATTGAAAAAAAATGCTGATGATTTACGACTTTTAAACTTTTACGTATATCTTCTGCACTCCGAATCATATTAAACAAAATATTCTTGAGACACAGGACTTTAAATAAGAAAATGTGGTATTCCAATCAACTAAGAATCATTAAGTTTACCAATTTATACAGATTTCAATATCACTATTTGATAAAAACAGGACATTTTAGATCGGAATACCATTGACCATCTCAAAGAAGTCAGTAAGGGTTTCTCAAAAGTAATTGGCCTAGATTATGAAAATGTTGATTATTCTAATCTTGCCTAATTCAGAACTTAATTAATCATTTTGATTTGACTGTAGAAGATAGAAACATTTATTTATTTATATAAAAGTTGAAATATAAAAGTATTTTATAGAATAAGAATCTATATAATTAAATTAATTTAAACTTCATAATTTTTTGTAGTATATTTTTAAACCCAAAATAAAAATATTATTCTTGAAAGCATTTATATACATCTAAAAATGAAATTAAAAATTGAATTTTTCATTGAATCCTTGAAATGTTTGCTGAATAATTCTTTGAGATATCATAAATTAATAAAATTTATATTTCAATTTCTGTAGTAAACAAAAAACTCTGATTTCAGTTCTCAGTTTTATTTAAAGGTACTCTTGGATTGAGTAAATAAGTTTTTATATTAATTTTAGTTTCATCGTTTTCGCTTTAATTTAAAAATGAATTTTCCATGCACTGATAGAAAATCAGAGAGAGAGGCAGAATTCAAAGATTAGGACTGCTTTCAGGCCTGAACAATACTGAAATAAGTGAATTAATTACTTGACTATCGAAATTTGAAGCTTAAAAATACTTTACTGAAAAATCTATTATGAAACCAAGTTACATAAAAAAATTAATTGGACCTCTTAGTCGGCACTATTACTGGCTAACCAGCTTGTCGCCAAAGGCGGCTACTAATAAATAAAATCACGAAAGTCACCTATAATACATAGTTTAATATTCTATAATTTCCCTCTCTAATAGCATGGATATTAATCATATATGCATGTGCACTGTGCTTTGAAGGAGAAAATAAAACATGTAAGTTTTATAAAAGATTTTAACCTCTGAGATAACGAAGAAAGTGTTTGAACATTTAATGTAAAATTTAGAGATATTTTTTAGGTAAATAAAAGAAATAAACAACTTATTATAAGAAGAAAAATAATCACTTTTGATTATTTCACGAAAACCAAGTAAAAAAAACTAAAAATTGTTTCAATCATTAAACTCGGCTAATGATGGGGAAAAAAACTTTATTTTCGAAACGAGTTTGCTTAGTATTTAAAGAATGGGATTATCAAAGCCAAAGAAAAACGTACAAAAAGGGGACCTCTCTAAAAATTGAAAACCCGCCGGAACCTAATGCTGAGAAGCAAAGTGATGCATGTCAGTTTTTGAGTACGTAGACGTAAGGCACCAAAAAAGTATTCTTACTCTCCCCAAGTCAAGCGACTCCTGTTGTTTTTTATTGAAATGTATGATTGGCTCCCTTCATTTACATATCCTCCCTAGACATCATCTGCATTCTTATCATCCCTCTCGCCTATCCTCTCTTCACATCATGTATACCCATACAACTAGATACTCATTGTAATTAATCAAGGGAAACGGAAATTATTCACTTGATTACCTACTTGATTTCTTTTGGAGAAAAACGCGTCGGTTTATGAAGTCTTTAAAATTCGAGATTCATTGTATTTGACGGCCTACAGGACTACAATGCGTAATACAAACTATGCCATACTAGTTCCTTTTCTGTTTATATTGGGCAGTCTATATATCAAATAACCACAATAAACTTGCAATGTTAATATCGAGCATATGCTGGAACTACACATTTCACAAACATTAGCTTCTGAATGCCACAAAAGCAATTGTTTAAAGTGTCTCGCGATTTTGCAGTTCTTTTTTCCAGTAGTGGAAAATTTATTTATCCAACTTTTCAGATATTGCAAGCATACTCTTCGTGTTTGATAGATTTTTCTACTTTTTTGTATTATGGTCATATTACTCGGCTACTGGCGGTAGAGTCACAGATTCGTATAGAGTTCTTCAAACGGTACATTGGTGACCTTGACCACTCAACCTCCCGCAACAGTCCTGCCAATATCTACCCACAGCAAAATCGTCAGACTCGCTTGACGTAAGCAAGAAAAACAAGTAAAATCGTCAGACCCACTTAATGTAAGCAAGCAAGCAAAACAAAGCCGTCAACTCCACTTCACGCAAGCAAGCAAAGCAAAGTGGTCAGACTCACTTGACGCAAGCAAGCCGCATTTCGCCGTAACACTTGGTGCTATAAAAATGTTTCATCTCTCCCCCGAATCGCTGGTTGGGGAGTACTGAGGTCCTAGCTTCATAAGCCAGATAACATCTACGATGCCGAAGACGACTTTTGTATTAAGGTCATGTTATTCTTATACTGGTCCTAGCGTCGCAGGTTCGTATCGCGACCCTCAAACGGTACATACATTTACTTCCTAAATTACATGTTAGAACTAATAATGCTCTTAAAAAGGCTTATAAAGTATTATTTTTAGATGTTTAAATTTTCAGTAAACAAAGGTTTATAAAAAATACAAGGAAAAATGCAACAAGTATATGAAAAAAAAAAATGAATATAGGTAAAATCGACCTTGTTGATCGTCACGTTTGGTTTTCTAGGTCATTTTCAATATACAAGATAAGTACACGTTTAAAAATCTGCCTACAAATTTTGTAGATATTTCTCTTGATATATTAATATATTTTAGAAAATTTCCAAAATACATCATTTCTAGAAACATTAGTTTTATTTAAATATTTATATAAAAATTAGCCGAATTCACACTTTTGTTCAAAAAAGCTTCAATTCTCATCACTCATATCACATTCTGCTTTATTTAAAATTCTTTGGACTTCTGCTTCATGTGGGGATCAGTCGGTTGGATGAAATTTCGAGGAGCAAGTTTTAGAGTCTTCTACTAAGCTTTCCTTAATGCTGCAAGACTAGAGAGGATGCGGTTCTACAGACGTCACACAAAGCAATAGCATTCACTGAAGCCGGTCGAAAAATTGCACGTGTATTGAAGGTCACGAAGCAAGAAGCTACATGATCAATCAATTCGATTGGTCTGAAAATAGAATATGTGTAGCCGAAAGTCCATCGTTAGCTGTCTCAGTGATCGCATTTCCTCAGTGAGATGATTCACTTGTGATAGACACTAGAGGGAGAAGTTTTTAGATTAATGCATTTAATACAGTGAGTAAAAATTACTAAGGAAGGATTTCAATAGCATTGAAATCAATCACAAAACATAAGGCAAGAAAATGTGTAAGTTGGCCTAATTTCGAGATACAATAAGAGATGTAGCGAGCATGGATATTATGGATTGTGGAACTTGTTCATTAAGTGAAAGGAAAATCGTATGAATTATTGATATCTATGAAACCAACCGACCACTGTTCAAACACAAAGTTTAACGAGAAAATAATAATTGATTAATGCAATTGATTTATTGATTGATGCAATTTTTTATATATCTTCCCGACATAACTTTGAGGATCTTATGAGTGGCCGTATTATTAACAAGATTAAAGGAAAGCGAAAAATGGCAAATGCTGCCAATAATTTTGACTTCAGCCACAGTGTTTTTAAGTGCTTTGAAAATCATATCAAACAAATGAAATATGTAGAAAACATTTCGCAGAAAGTCATGCTTGCCTATGCCATATGCAGAAGATAGTTTCATAGAGCTATCTGTAAAAATAAAAATGCGCACAACAGCTATTCAAGCGAGGAATAAAATCAAAGTTTTGCTGCTTATAATAAACGGATCTTCCAAACAACTGTCCTTAGATGTTTTAAACATGAAGAACTACGCGCCTGTAGCCACGCTGAGTGCAGTCCAGATGTCCAGACGGCGTCGACCGCCCGCTTACGACGGTGTTGCCAGCATCACAACTGAAGGAGAGAGGGTTGAGTTTTCATACTCTTTTCGAGACTAAAGGGAGTTCTTTCTTTAGTCTGATCTAGCGTGAGAGTGGTAATCGTATAGTCAGACAAACGTACATGAAAGGCTACGATATTCTTCATGTTGTGCCGTGATATAGGATGACATCATTCTGTATGGCTGTACGTTCCTAAAGGTTCTTCCACTTGGGACTATGATCAAGGAACGAAATATCTATGATGTAATATTTCCTCGTTCCTACAGGTTTTATAGTGCTATAGATAATAAATTTTCGTGGAAGGCAGTTCAACCTATCATCAAACAGTCGCTGATTATTAGTGTAGAGAGAAAAGATATTCATCGCACCTAATGACCAGCTTATTCCCTTTGTCTGAATCCCATGTTTGGGATGCTTTGAGGAAAATTTTGTTGGTCGAAAATGCAGTCTGATAATCAAAGAACCTGTTAAAGAGATATATAACTTGAAATTCAGCCGTTTGCCTTTGGAGTTTTTGCAGTAGAATAGTGATTAAATAAAAGTATCCAAAGATTGTTTCCGACCAACATAAAGGTTTAAAACAAATAATTTTTAAGAAGAAATAAAACATGAACTATTTACAAATATGACTACAAAGACGGTCTTTATAGGACCAGAGAACCACCCCACTCACATTACCAACCTGAAGATACGTATTTATGTCCTCTCTTAGTTCTAATATTTGCATGATAGCTATGGTCATTGTCTTAAATGTCAAATACGACAACGATTAAACAGCTCTGTGTTTGAGGTCATGTGAAGTGATTTGCCTAAAAGTAATTATTCACAATAGCTGGTTCGAAAATGCTTGGAATCATTTAAGAAAGAAGGACGAGAGACAAGAGAATTTGGAATTTAGAACCTCAACGCTGAAATTTTTTAACCGAACCCTCATCCTTGCATTGACAGATAAATGTTGGAATATATTCCTCTGACAACTGCTGGATAATGTACAAAGCATGCCACGGAATATGAAATCTTGAAATGCCTTCCATTTCGAAATATCATGTACTAATATCTGCCACCAGAATACCTGTAGAGCGTAATTCTTTTTTCTTTCACGTATGAAGCTGAAAATGACCATTTTATCCTCTTGCGCCACGATGAAACTCCGTGAGAGGTAGGTTTCTCTTTTCGAAAGTGGCAACAAGAAATGAAAAGGATTTTGTAAATAGGGCTTCGGAGAGCTTCTCCATGTGCGGTTTTACAATTCCATCGCCTAGATTTTTACTAAAATTTCTGTATATAATTCGGTAAATAATTTCATCTAATTAAAATTTTAGTATTTGTCAGATTGGCTCTCTTCAATTTAATTTTATAATAACTTGCATTAAAATCAATTCATACGTTCCATGTGACTTCATTTCGGCACGAAAACAGCGATACCAGCCGAGGTGAGTAATGCATATTTATTTTAATTGCTCATTAGTTTTCCGATTGTCGCATATCCCTTACACAGTTTTCAAGCCGTTTCAAGATTTCAGATCTAAATAAATTAACTTTATTGTTATGCTCTAGCAATCTTGCATTATTTTATTTCACTTTACATACAACTACGCTTATAAAGATCTTTTATGCACTCTATATTCGTTTATAATCAGGCATTAGAAATTATCCACCCGTTTAACTCATTTTTATTTGGGCCCCTGTCTTTCAAAAATTTCCATGCGATATCGAAATTATTATTAGAAATAAGGGTTGATTGTTTAACCAGAAGCTTTTTATCGCTGGCTTTAATATACAGGAATTTCATAACATTTAAAACGAAATTTTTCGATTATACATTCGATGAGCATATTTTTAAACATGGTCCAAATCACTAATTTACCCTTTAATGGGGGTGCCGTTAGTTTCGGTTATTTTGAATCAGACAGAACCCCCTGTGTTGCCGCCTGACACAAATGAGGCGAAATGCTCAGGATCAGTATTGACCAGTTTAGGGTGAATACTTAATTTCAATTCATTTACAGAGTAATCTATAATGTTTTCTTTAATAAAATCATGTAATTCCTCTGGTTTACATATTTCAAAAAATAATATTCATTTAACTTAAAATCATTTGATAAAGCTCTAGTTTAGAGAGTTATTAAAGGATGTGGCACTATAGTAACCGCAAATGCGAATTTTTTCCTTTCTCTCAAAATTTAATACAAGCCAACTGGACAAATATTTTCTAATTTCATAACACTAGTTAAACCTTTGACTGCTACACGTAGCTCAAAATT
>JAOUZG010020842.1:2112431-2145201 GCA_026289955.1 Argiope argentata
TCAAAATTCATAACACTAGTTACCCTCCTTCAATAAATGTATCAATTAATAACGATTGATAATTTTAACAAGTCAGCTTCGTTTCCGTGCAAAACTTTTATTATCTTACAATTCATTTTTTCCGCCATTCATGCTTTAAGAAAATACTAAAAAATTTAATTTTTTAGGATTAATGCATTTTTTATGTAAAATTATAGTTTTCTTTAAGTAAAGGAAATAGTTTTGAATAATATAAAATTGTTTGCCGGATATCTCCGAAAATTCAGTATATTCTATAGTTAACATTTGAAGCATCTTTTTTCAAAATTGAATTACTCTCGAAATTGTCTTCATAATTGCATAAAAAATTTTGAGATGCCAATTTTATTACGACAAATCGATTCAATATATTCAAAACATCGATTCAATATATTCAATTCAAAATATTGGAGGAATATTAATTAATTAAGCTGCTATTTTAATCTCAGTAATCCTATCCCCATCGAGTCATTTCCATCGTTACCAAATATGTGAAAATGCGATAGTAAATAATAAAAGCTACAGAGGTATCTCACATTTTTTTGTTGATGCCTGCTGCTTCATGAAATATATATTCTCTGATTCAAATTCAAATTTTTGAAATTGCTATGACCACTAAATATAATGTATTTATTATGAACTAATATGAATTGTATTAATCAAGCTAGAAATATTTCACCACGAGGAAGTTCCATTAGGTTATAAATAATAATTTAAGTATTAGTTTAATAAGTATTAATGTAATTAGTTTCCAAGCTTATTATTCTTATTATTCATTTGTTTCATAACTTCACTAAAAAAAATAAGTGCAATGTGAATCAAGCGAAGTTATCAGTGATAGATTAGTCTAGAAACAAGAAAGAGTTAAATGTAACGCTCTTTATTTTTCCCTCACAAAAACAATTTTTCCCTTTGTGCAGAGCTACAAGCTTGCAACAAAAATTAAATGCCTCCATTACTAAAGCTGCCTAGACAGGGACTCTCACGGAGATACTAGTGGAGGGGAAAACACTTAATGAATTGGAACGATGACCTGCCGTTAATTTGTGTCTGTCTAAAATATAATACAACACGTTTTTAGATAATTTTATTGTTGATACTTAAGGTTTACAAAGAAATGTTAATATTATACATGTGTCATAAGCTGCAGTGCTTATGATGATCCTCCTTATTGGCATCATTTGATGTAGAGTCATATAAACCATGAGTGCATTCTAGACCAAACAAGTCAAACAATCGTTTAAACAATGACGAAATGATGCGAAAGGGTTGTTGCAAGAGAGGTGGCAAGATGGATGAATATTAATACACGTTCTGCAGATTTTAAAGCCCCAGATGGCAAAAACGAAACAAAAAAAATCGTTCTTCACAAACCTCAATTATTAGGTTTCAAATTCCTTTTATAATATTTTTAATAAAGTATCTAAGGACAAGACGGCCAGTGTAATTTTGAACCAAAATACTTGCGTTTGCGATGAAGGTTAAATAATTATTAAAAAGAAGTTATTAGAAGAAAATTATTAAAAGCAAGTGGTTATTAGTAGGGAATACTACTCTAAAATGATTAGAAAATAATAATTTTTATTTTATTTTCTGATGATTGAGACAATATTTCTGTAACATCTATTAAACTTAAATACTCCGTAATTATAAGTAATAAGAAGGAAACTCAAAACGATAAGTTTCCGCAATATAGGAACCTATTTTTTTACTTCGTAATAAAAACTATAATTGAAGTTACCGTTTTCACCTTGAAAACTGTCAAATGCTAAATATATGTCGGAGATTAGACGATTAATATTTCGTTTTACTTCCGAATCAAAATTTTATCTTTCTTAATATCTAAAGCTCCATTTGGATTTTCGAAGCTTCAGAATCGATATTTTCACATTAATTTCCCCATCTTCCTCCAAGGAAGGGTATTAAAATCTCAAAAAAGCTACAGTCAACATTAAAGCTAAATATCGAAATAAATTAGATGTATCAAACTCACCGCGATTAAAAGTAACTGAAATTGTAATTGACTCAAAAACTGCAATGACCAAATATTGCAAACAAACACATCCTTCCCATTGAAACAAACTGTTTGAAGGTTATTTAAGTATTGAATAAAAATATATTTAAGTCTTTTTTCTTATTTGAACAGCAGATCACATTGATATTAGCAACACTTTCTCCATAGTGATTGTTTTTGGTACAATTTAAGTAGTTCCGGACCTCATGACTGTGCATAACCGGTATTGATGCTCTCTTTTCTCTAAAGCAGCCAGCAGGTGAGTCGCGAATTTTTAAGTTTTTGTTAGATGGGTGACAGTGGGAACCACTGATTTAGAATTTCGTGAAGCATATAATAAGGGTCTCTTTAAACAAGAAAATGCTTGCCCAAATAAAAGGAGATCAAAGAAAACCCCTTTAATAGCACAATGTTGACCAGATACTTGAACGGAAATATAATTTGCGTTTCTTCAAATCTACGAGTGATATTTCAATACTTTATCATAGTAAATATATTGAATGATGAAGGTGTTCAGCCAATCAGCGTAACGCGATGCGGTCGACAGCTCGTATATAAGATAACAGTTGTCTGAGAAGACTACTACATCGATTGTCTTTGTTATGATATCAAATTATTAGGATTTAAGCGAATTTTAATGGTGACTAATCGATGGCGCTTAGTAGTGGGAACACAACATTTTCAAAGTAGAAATGAAAGCTGGATTTTTGCGCCCGACTATATCGCTTATAACAGGTGTCCGATAAAATTTCCAACCTCCGACAACGGTGCGGCTTGAGAAAAATCTTAAAAGAATGAGAAGATCGACACCTGAAAATAATCGTTACACGAGATAGACGTTCAAAATTTCCTCAATTTGTTACGATTTTGAATACAAGCCCCCTAACAAGTGTCGGTGTACGCGCTGGCACTTGTGAATTGATATGGGCTTTCGCAGCCGCAACCCATCCGGCACAAATCTCTGTGACACCTTTATCCGGGCTCGCCAGCGCTGCCCTTTCGACTCTTTGTGATTGGGACAGCTTTGTCTGATCCAAGAAGTCGCGTCCCCACGTGCATCGGGCGGTGGGCTGTGTGCGGAGAAAACTCTACGTATTTATGGATTTATCATGTTTACTAGGAAATGTTCGAGCTGGTGGAGGCTCTGCGAGGGTAGGGGGCATGTGCAGTCAGCATGAAATCGTATGCGTAGAATAGAATGACAGGTAAACTGTATTTTAATATCCATTCTGATACTCTAAACACATTCCTTTCAAATACTCTACTCCTCATGTGTGCACTCTGACGGACGTGGACAATTCCAACTGGATGAGGCACCACCCCACAAGTCTTCAGTAGCTGCCTGAGGAGCATTCTTCTGAATTTATTTTCCTCTCTTGGTCATCTCATTCACCTGGCATCAGCATTATCGAGTATGGGTGGGATGTTCTGCCCTTAGGAGATCTCCCCTCCCCACTTCGCACTCCCATGGGTTTGTGGACTGCCCCATAAACACCATGGTGTGAACTCTATAAAATATCTTCCCAAATTACTTTAATTCCTGATGCGCCACACAGCAGCACTTCTGAGGGCTCGAGCGGACTCTATACTATTTCAGATTGCGATACCAGTTTTTCTGGAACTTCAGTATACGTAAGTTTGTATCATTTCCACTAATAGAGCTTACGTTTCAAACGAGAGGAATAAGAAACTTGAAATTTAGGAAATGTGCTATAACGTCGTAATAAGACAATGTTGTAATCACATTATTAAAATGATTGTTCTGCCTTCAGATTAAATTAACATTTATTATGGTTTGCGTATCTTTGTTTGGATCAAGGTTCATGCCCAGTGACTCCTTTATATAATGAATTCAATCAATCCTGTTAACTTAAAATTAAATTAATTAACAAGCAGAAATATCCTATAGCAGGTTTCTTCTAAATGCCAACATTTGTCTCCAGATTTAATGTATTAATTTTTTGATTCTTATAAGTACTGAGAGTACTTATAAGAAAATCTTATAAGTACTCCTTAAAATTGTCTGGGGTAATCGATCAGACTATTCTAGAGTACGCTGGAGTTTCCTGCAAAATAAGATATTTAAATTTCAGTAATATATATTTAGAAATGTATGTATGAATTCTCCAAATTATTAAATTTTAAATCAATATATAAAATCAATATTAAATCAATATATCAATATAAATCTCAATTAATGTATAAAGCTAAATATCAATTGAATGCTTCTTTTATTATAATGTGATAAATTATTTTCTATGAAAATTATGTCACTTGTTGAATTTGCTTCAATAATTTTTAGCATGAAGAAAAGAATCTAAGGAATATAAAACTTCAATAAATATTACTAATATTCGATTGTCAGGATTTATGTGTAATCAATTTAAATTCAAAAGGGCGTATTATGTAGCTGTCAGAAATAGCTTTCTAATAATGAGATAAAAATAATGGTTTGATTAGATTATTCCTTCAATATTAACTTATTTTTCCAGGGATTAACAGTTAATTTTTTCATACTATTTTCAAAGATAATTTACTCATATTTGCAAATACAGCTATCTTTTTATTATTTATCTTGAGTGTGTAAACTCATATCTAGCATTATTTCCTTGATTTGCAGAATACTAGTTTTTTTTAGTGAGTTCTTAATATATGATTAAATGATTTTTTCTTCTTCTCTTTATTTGTCTCATATACTGAGCATTTTAATTTCATTTTTTATTGGTTCAATGCAGCCAGCTTCCATGAATTTCATATTCTATTCATTTCTTAATATACATAATACTTTAAATTATGATATTGATTTGTAATTCATTGTAATATAAATATTTTTTTACTACAAGTAATGGGATATAAATGTCAGAATAGTGAATAATAATGTCATTAGAGGGTAGGATAAAATATCATTTAAGGGATCAAACAAAATATTGGAATTGATAAATTAAAAGATATGTATTCATGATTCTTTTAGTCCTTAACGAATTCCTTATATTTTTAATTCCATTATATGTTTTTTCATTATATTTTTTTAACTAACTGCATTATTTTCAACTTTAATGTACTCTTCCTAATTATGGCATCAATAAATGTATCAATTATGCTAAAACCTGAGTTAGAGAACAGTTTAGAAAATTCCAACACATTGTGATTAAATGTATCAAAAAAAATTTCGCGAACATTCTCTGTTCAATAAAATATCCGATGATACATTACTGATCAATCGCTTTTCAGCTGTTGAATAGTGAAGTATTCAGCTACATTTTTAAAGTGATTTCTCTTAGATAATTGTTTAAAAGGATAGAAAAGTTGAGATTCAACTCATTCATTATTCATTAAAGTTTTCAATTAAAGTTTCTCAATTAATTTTTAATTATTAATTTTACTAAGAAGAATACTGACAAAATTATTTTGAAACGATAATTTTTATAATTATTTCTAAATTAATATTGGGTATGTAACTACACAAAATTATTTATTAAAAAAACTGCTTTTCTGGTTGGTAGAATCTAAATTTCGAGGTGGTTTGCTCCATGCCACCTGTCCCCAGTTCAAAATTAAAAACATCTAAACAAAATGTGTCGATACAAACTGGATAATCAATTTATCAAAGCTGCCCTAATCCAGAACTTTAGGAATTCAGACTTCGAGTTTTAATTTATTCATTTTTTAAAGTCAATCATTAATGGTTTTATTTGATTTCATAATATTTCTTATTTTAATTTATATTCAATTTTTAGCAAATTTCCATTTCTTTTTCCATACTTTCAATAAGAAATCGTACTATGCGTGATGAGAATAGCTTAAAAGAATACATTAAACTATTATCTACATAAATTACTTTTTATTCAGCTTTTATTTTAAGTTAAAGTTCAATTAAAAATTACGTTATTTAAGCCGCTAATTATAAATATGCAGAATTTTTTTTTCTTACATCCTTTCCATTTAATTAAAAGAGCCTCTTATTGTAACGGAAAGATTTTGATAGTAACCACGGTAACAACGAGGGTATCCAATATCCAATGGATTGGCAGTTTCTGTTAGGATTTCTTTGAAATTCCATTCTCATTTAAATGTCTCGAAATTATTTTCCTGTACCTTTTAAAAATGCCAAATATATATTTCAAAAGAAATCCATACATGAATAGTTTTTCCAATTTTGTAAAATGATATTCTTTTATTAAATCCACAGACATATGTTTCTTTTCTTTTTAATTTGTTAAATAATTTATTATATTAATCTATTTTATAATGTTTTGTCATATTTTATTTTATTTCGATTATTTTTATGTATTTTATCTGAAGGAAAAAAGCATCTTAATGACTTTTGAAGAGGCGCAATATCTTGAAGAAGGAAGATGTCTGGAATCGAACAATAATCATGATTGCATTTAATTGTGATGCTACCAATAATTAGTTTTTAAGCTTTCATTAAACCTCTCAGTAATGTTTTCATTTGTAATTTTTTCCAATTTTTAATCCTAGTTGTAAAGAAACTTTAGAATGAAAAGTATTATTATCCTCACCACGAAAATAAAACATAATTATCATCTTATAAAGGATTAGAACTTTTCGTTCCTCTTTAAATTTTAATTGTGTATTTTTAATACTATTCAATTCCTTTGTTGAGTTATTTCAAAAAATAATAAATTGATTAAAATATATCTTTTTAAAAATATAAGATTTTAATAGTATATAAACTTGTTTAATTTTTAAAAAAAGATTTTATTAAATTAAAAAATAAAAGTGAGACTTTTTAATGATTATTTAAATCATAAACAATTTTAGAATAATGAGCCCGAATGTGTATAAATAAACTATTATTTCACTTTTATATGAGAATTTTCTTTACTTGATAAAAAATAATAAAACTGAGGATTGGAAAATAAAAGTCATTGATAAAAAAATTATATTGGATAATAAAAGTTTTTATTTTGATAGCAAAAAAAATATTGAAAAGTTAAAAGGATTTCAAAAGGATTTCTTTGATGAAAAATAATATAGAAAAAAAATCACGATTCATAAAATAATATTTAAGATTAAAAAAATAATATCACCACAAATTATCTCTGGCAAAAATTATAAATAAACGTGTTTTGTTTTTCCCCCTCTGTCAGTACTTCTCATGTCAGAAAGGGGAGTGAGTTCTTATGTTTCATTTTCACTTGATTTCTTATAACATGTTTCAGGTAGAAAAATGAGTGTCACCGAATTTTCATCAATTTTACGATTTTCCACTGATTTTTTTTTCAGTTTCATTATATTGTATATTGATTTCAACTTCATTTAATTTTCTGAAGGGAATAGATTCTTGGTAACTTAAGGAGTTGAGTTTATTTAGAACACTCATTTATTTACAAAAAAATTTAAAAATATTTTCCTTTAGCAATTTTCAAAATCACTTCTCCTCTCTCATAGATATATATTTTTTATTTTCATGTTCATCATCAATTTAAGGGAATTCTTCAACGCTTCAAGTTGTAAATATAAATGGATTTTTTCTGAAAGATTAAAAATTCCTTGTATAAGTTAAATAATTTTTGTCAGAATCCAGTTCTTTGACGTATATTTTTTTTACCTAAAGGATTCTCAAAATAATTGCAACTGATAATTTTTCTAATATTATTAAAAGAATTGTCCACATATTTTGTAAAATCAAAGAATATTTTTTTTATTTGAACTAATGTTATTCCAATATTTAGACAGTTTTTTTCTTACAAAGATGTATCACAAGAACAGGCTCAAATCAGTCTTAATATCAAAAATAACTTGAGATTCTTAATAATTAAAGCATTCATATAAAAATTTCGGATAATTACGTATTAGACCGTCTTTGCCAATGGTTGCTATCATTGGCGACGGATTTAAAAGTGTCGATAAAGATCAACGGATTACACTATTGCTGGATTGCCATGATTGGCGTTTAGCTAATCATTGGCGACGGCTTCGAATTTAGTGGCAAAATTGGACGGTCTAATAAGTAAGTACTAAAATTTGTTTTCGTATTAAAATATATGATTTCTTTTCAAAAGGTTTCAATTCGTATATTTAAAAATTAAATAAAAATATATATTTTATTTTCATATTTTTAAAAATGCAAAGATTTTAACTTTATTACTTAATAAATATTATTATACAGTATTCTACTGTATAATAATATTTATTATCAAAGAGTCATTTTATCTATTTAAATATATAGAGAAAAGCTCCCATTTAGCATCAAGAATTCATAGTTTCAATTGTTTATAGCTTGACAGAGATTTATTCCAAATTGCAAAATAATTTATCTATTTGAACTATTTGGATCTGGATATGATTTTTAATTATGTGAGCTATTTGAATCTGGATATGATCTTAAATTATGTGAGCTATTTGGATCTGGATATGATTTTAAATTATATGAGATATTTCAATCAGGATACGATTTTAAATTATGTGAGCTATTTGACTCTGGGTATGATTTTAAACTATATGAGATATTTGAATCATATAGGATTTTAAATTAGGTTCTGATGTTTGAAAAAATTTAGTTTATGAAAAATTCAGCATATTTTCTGTTGTTTAAAATCTTGCGTATAATTTTTTATAGTTTATGTATTTCTATTTTTATATAGAAAATATTGATTGCATAAACTTGTTAGCTTTCGTAGAAAGATCTCGTCATTTGGTCATGACAAAGGGTCATAAGAGTTTCTGTATTCCAAGAAAGAAAATTATAAACTGCTTTTAATAAGTGAAAATTTTTATTGAAAATAACAAAATATTTATGCGAAATAATAAACAATTCTATAAAATAATAAAATGAAAAAACAGTTTACAATCTTAAGCTTTACTTTCCATAAAAATAAGTAATATACAGAGGGAAGATATTATGCTTCTTCTATCGGCAATAGTGCATTTTACTGCATTTTTTTAATATTGTCAACAAAGATTACAGATTTTTGCAGAAAAAAAACACAAATAAATTATTCCGGGTCTTCAGGTGTTGGCAATTGCCTCGCATCTTTCGTTTCAAATTTCGGACAAAGTTTCACCGTCTTTTGAAAGGAATGTTCAAAAACTTCTGTAAAACTCAATACTGAAACACACAGACAATAGCCGAGTAAACCGCAGATGTATCCGAACAGTTCTCCTCTCTATAAAATATCATCAAAATATATTAAATATTAATGCATTAAATTATGATGCTCATATATGGAATATCATACAAAGTATGAAGTTCCTTACAAAAACCTCTTATTTTGTTATTTAAGTTTGTTAAAATTGCATTTTTGATAGAATCTACAAATAAAGTCATAAGCAGAAAATGGATTTTTTTGTTTTGTTTAAAATCTTTGAGTGCTAAGATTATTCTGTTGAAGATGATTGATAATACAAGGGCACTGGAAAACTGAATAAAATGTAACTCTACTAGTCATTCCAAATAATTTCATAACTGGAGCTGCATATCGATATTCAGTGGATTTCAAATTGGTAATTGGATCATGATGAGAATATCGTTATGAATATCACAATTTGAGCAAATGAGTATCGATCAGTAATTATTCAAAAAATGCTATTTGTAACGAACTTTTTAATTCTATGAAATTGCACAAAGATCAATTTACTTTATAAAATCATTAATGATAGTAAAAACGAATAAGGATAAGACTGTCTACAGAAAAATTAAACTTGCTCAGCTATAGACAGGCGTTGGAAAAAAAATATAACAGAAATACTTATAAAAAAACAATTGATATGGCGTAGGAAACCTATTGGGCAATCCCGAAAACTTGCAGTCTTCTTGAAATGGCTAATACAGTTTAAATATTGTTGCGAAGGGAGTCGTGCCCCATTCTTCCTGCAACACGGTGGCAAGTTCAGATAACGATGGTGGTGGTGGGCAACAATCATGCAATATCCTCTGCAATGTTGGTCATAATGATACAATATATTGATATCAAGTGATATGGTGGCCCCTAGAAATGTGATAAATCATTCTGTTCTTAGAAAACTATTTCTGAACAATGTGAGTTGTTTAAAATCATCAACATCTACAGAGAGCATAGTTTGTACCATGGAATGGATTTGATTGGCCGAAACGTTTATACAATCCTTGGCGGTAATGCTCTCTAGCAGAGTTATCACGGAGTTCCGAGAAAACCACGATATGGTTGCCCAAACCACCATAGCACTACACACTAGGCAGCAAGCAGTTTGTGTTATAGGCAGGGGATGGTGTTCGCCGGACATAAACTCGCAGGAAAACAAGGCTCATTTGAAAATATGCTCTGCGAGGAACTAAACGTATCTGAGAATATGCACTGCTCTACAGTCCAGACATTAAGAATGAAACTCCCCTTTTTCCTATTCCGAGGAAATTATATAATAATTACTTATATAATTAGTGATTAATGGTTTTTGAAGTACAGCTCGACAAGTATATCCTGCTCATGGAGCTACTTTCTGATGGTTGGGGTACTGGCAGGATATGAAAGCATTGCATTCATTTCAGCAACAATTTTGGCAGATGTGTCCTCTGCCACGATCATTCAACACACATTTCCGTCCACACTTTGATTTAGCGGCGGATGTTTTTCCGCATTTGAAGTATGCAGAATAAATATTTGATACGCCAGCTCGGGAAACTCTTTGCCTCCCTGACTTGCGAAAGCCCATACCGAACAGTTTCCGTCGATTTGCTCACGTTCGAATATTTGCTCTGACATGATGCGATTTCAACTTCCACAGAACAGTGAGTGCGCCGACGAGTGACAGGTGGTTTGTATTTACATCGTTGCATGGGCGGGGCTCAACAGGCGGAAACATCAGCGCCACCTACACATTTCACTAGCATAAACATTTCTTTTTAAGCATGCATTTCACAAGGTATTTCCATATTTTTGCAACCAATGTATGTTAAACCGTTTAATTTAGAACTAGCAAAATTAGCCATATATGCTTTGGACGAAAGAAATGCACTCACGGATTTTTAATCTGTAATTAGGAATTTAAATAATTAAAAATTAAGGGCAATTTCAGTACATCTCAGAAAAATCTGCTGAAAATATAAAAAAACATTTCCTTACTCCATTTTTAAGCTTATATTATGTTTCTTTCGATTTTTTAGCAAATATGTAAGCACATTTTACAATAATACTCTTCATTTTTGAAATTAAGTATAAATCACTTTAATCATTGCTTTAAAATTTCATTCTGATTGATTTTATTCTTACTGATCTAGTTTATTATTTTTATTTTGAAAATGTTTCGGCACGGGGCATGCTTATGATAAGAAATTGGAATATTGTGACAATTTTAAATTTAACTTTAGAAAGAAGCAATGATGAGCATTTTCCTTGTTAAGACATTTTTAAGCACTTTTAGAATATTGATCTCTTGGATTAATACCACTTAGTTTCTCTTAGTAAGCTATTATTTCTTATTATTGTAATATTCTGAATATATATTTTTTAAACTGTAAGTTTTTATTCCATTATTTTCAGATAAATTATGTAAATCGTCAAATATATTTTGAATTCAATGCTTAACTTACAAAGGAATTATTATTATTTATTTATTTATATTTTTTTAAGAAAGACATCAATACAGTAAAATGTTTCTGAAATAAGTGGAGCTTAATTACTTTCTTCTGAGGATTAAGATAGAAGGGTAATTCGTTCCGAAGTATTTCCTTTGTTTGTGTGGATTTCTTTTCTAGCTTTCGTCGATGGAGGTACAATTTTTTCCTCACATGACAGAAAAGTCAGAAGTTGCTGGAATTATGAACAAGATAGTATACTCCAGCTTTGAAATGGCACAAGTTACACGATAAGGAAAATTTAAAATTTAAATGGACGTTTCAAAATAAATCATCAAGAATAAATTATAAAAATTGAAAAGATTCGCTTCAAGTTTTTATTAACATTAATTCCTGTAAAAAAGGAGGTCACCAAAGGTGATTAATAATATTATAAACATACTCACGTCATAAAGAGGAACATGACGTAGTATTGTTTCTCTAGTATTCTTTATGTAGACCTCAATGATAGATCTGTCGAAGAAATGATGCAATTAGGAATTGAAACAGCAATCTGAATTTGGACATTGATTATAACGAATCATTTGAGAAATTTTACAGTTCACCATATGAGAGTGGTTAGTTGCCCTAAATTCTCCAAAGGTCTCATACTTATTGTGACCAGTCATTAACGCTGAAGAATACCCCAAGTTTTTTAGTTAGTCATGACTAGAATTTGACCAGGTGCTTCAGCGGCATATAGCTATAAATTGAATTCCACATTTCTATTGAATTAAACAAAATATATATTTAAGATATTCAGATACCACAAATGACAAAAAGTTTTAAACATTGGTTTAAAACGTTCGAACATTTTATAACCCTTATATATTTGTTATATAGATTACATATAAACTATTTTATATTCATTACAACTGATAACTTTAAATTATATATATATATATATATATATATATATATATATATATATATATATATACCATTTTGAAATAAAACTAGAAATACTTAGTTATTTCCTTATTTTTATCTTAATTAATCTCATATTAACTTACTTTTAAAATACTCTGCAAATAATCAGTGCAAACTGCTGTCTCATCGCATAATCCAGATACAATCTCATCGGATAATCAGAATGAAGAGATAAATTGGCTCAATAACTATCACGCTCTTTTAAAGATATCTAAATTCCCCTGTCCTAAATCGACATTTGTCGAAGAAATCTCTTTCAAAATCTCATTGTAAAAGCCACCAAAAGGGAAATTATTTGATCTCTTTCGCTCCTCTGATAGAAAGTACACGGACGTTTATCATCCTTTTTTTCTTTTTTTTTACGCATCTTATTTTTTCCAGATAAAAGAACTTGTGGTTAAAAGTTCAAAAGTGTCTTCTTCTCTGCCACTCATCTGCTAAAAATATGTTTCACACACAAACGCACATATATATATATATACACACACAAAGATTTTCCTGTATATTTAAAGGCATTTAATGGAAGCAAATGTGAATCTCTCCGTTTTATCGAAAGTTTCAAGCGGTACAAATGATCGGTTACTTCCTGTATAATTTTTTCCTTAAAGTGCTCCTTAACCAATAATTTTTTAAAAGCTTCAACAGTCTGTTTGGCCAGAGATCATGGATGCCACATTTTTCTTTGCCAGTTATCGTGCAAAGGCGACAAGATGCGTGTACGTTTTTACCTTCGATATAAAACATTGGATGCACGAAGGTTTGAAAAAATCTTGGAAAATTACTTTTTAGAGTTCTGTGTGAATTTTAAATGCAGACGTTAAAGTTTAGTCTGATGAAATGTTCGAAATCTTCATTCATTTTGCAATCTTTTAAAAGCTTTTATAGTCATTTGTCATCAGTTTAGTTCTGTAAATATTACTCACTCTCGTCGAAATAGATTGTGAGCAATGGCCCCCCTCCCTTGTACTTTTCTATATCTATTTTGTCTCCCTCGCAAAATAAATAAATCCTTTTTTCATTTTTAGCTTATTATTTGTAAGTTTCTTATTTCCGACTACGAGTCCAATCTGTTAAAAGAAGAATTTAACTTTCGTTTATTTCACCTACACCACTCCACTCCGGTACCTTTTAATAATAATTTTTATCACGAGGAGACACAAGCAGAAGAGGGCTACTGAGATTTGCATTTCATTTTCATGCGAAAGCTCGTTTCAAATCTTGCAATTGTCAATCTTTTCTTAACTATCGAAGTGTACCGAAGTCATCTTGAACATTTCTTTAATCTTATTTATTTAAATAATCTAATATTTTCCCTTCTATGTTTATATCAAGTCTACATAAATTTTTCTCTGGTACGCCGCCCCAAATACGAGTTAATTAGTCACAGGACTTGGTACAACTCGTGATCAAGTGATTTCTCTTTAAAAACTTAAGCAAACATAATCCTCATTTAGAATGTTTACTGTTATCATCTTAAGCATGAATCTTAGTTCATCTGATAAATATGATCGAAAAATGGAAAAAAGACGAATTCATAGTGCAAATGAATAGATACAAGAAATGTTTGGAGAATAATGCATTGTTTGGTAATATTTACTTAAGGTAGCTGATTAGGTTGTTCAAACGTTTTTTTTCTAGAAAAATTTGCAACATTTTTAATCTGAAAATAGATTCCAAACTTTACAGATTCTAAAACAATCTTTAGTTTTAATATATATAAGATGGAACTATAGAAGTAGAGGTTTTAATAATACACATCAAATAAAAATAAAATCAAAAATATAGGTAATTTTGTTCAAAAATAAATGTTTTATTTCATTTCTACCGTAAAATTCTGGAAAATAATATTTGATATATTTATATGAACTCTCTACCTTCTTAGCCGATGCCTAATTTTGGTATTATGGATAAAAAAGTGTGAAAACTACATTTTCTTGCTGAACATTTGAATGAAGTAATTTACAAGTACAAAATCTAAACTCATTTTTTTTGAAGAATTGTTATTTCGACGTGATGGATTCAAGAAAAACATGAAGCATCAAAATCAATTCAAGAAAATTTCATAAGATTTTAAGATATCTACATTTAGATATGTTTTGCATACACTTTAAGTTCAAAACTTAAAGAAATTTTGATAAAAAAAATATCTACCGATAATTCCAAATGCTCATCAAACATAAGTAATTCCTTTTAAAATATCATAGTTAAATCAATGGAGGGAGAAGTTTCTATCACTTTGCCCCTGCCTTTTAGTGAAAACTTGCATGTTCTGATTTTGCCAATTTGCACAAATTGCAGAATTTTGTCTCGAAATAAAATAAGTAATCCTTATTTATTTCCTAATTTTTATCAGATTTCACCTTATATTAACTTAATTCTTAAAGGTTCTCTTATTTCCTGATCCATTTTCCTGATCTTTTTTTTTTATTTAATTAAAGCTACGTGCACTCACGAGCAAACTGCTGTCTCATCGGTTTCTCAGCCACCGAGTGAAGATATAAATTGCCTCATTGTTTATCCCATTTTTATAAAGATGCCTGAATTTCCCTGTCCTAAATCGACATTTCTCCAAAAAATCTCCATCAAAACATTCGTGTTTACGAAAGAAAAGTTCGGACCTTACTTCAGTTGAAAGCCATCATTACACGACATGCTGCTGAATTCACCGAACAGTTTAATCGAAGTAACATTGAACAAATAATGCACTTTCCATTCATAATTAGTGTCAAAGGAGAACATGTTGAGAACATTCGGTTAAGGGATAAGTTTTTATGATTTTGATCGATCATTGTCCCTTTTTAAGGCTCAACTATTTAACAGGATGTTGAAAATTTGATTTGTATTTTGAGTACAGAAATCTTTTTCATTGCATGGACCAAGAGAAAAATCTTTTTCTCTTAGTCCATGCAATGTACCAATAAATTTCAATAAAATTAGGCAGAACGGGTTCTAGAGAGATTAGAATAGGATCATTTTAGTTAGAATCGCCAGCTCTTTTGATTGATTTTCCTATCTGGAAATTCCTATAAGTAAAATTCTTCTTTATTAATTTACTACTACTCGAACGACGGTGTGGAATTCGAAATTTCGGAAATTATTACATTATTTCAGAAATTAAATCAGAATTATCACATGGTCGAATGTTTTCTTTTAAAGATTATGTAATATGTTTTAGAATGCCGTATTTTGAGCTTCTTCATTTGCGCCTATTAGTTGACGGCCTCTCCCCTTCATTTATTTTTTTGAGTCGGGGTCTGTCGTTCTTAAAGCGGTATTCAATTTCATTTTAAGCTTTGAAACTGTCGTAATAACTCGCTAAATCACCATACTTGGCGAGTCAAGATTAATTGCTATTCGATTGATATAAATTTCGGTTGTAGATTCCGATAAACAAATATTTTTCTCAAACAAATTTACATAAAAATAAAATTTGGAAGAAGATTGCATAGGTTTTTATTATTTCCGAAATTTTGGGATGCTGGAGAAATTTGCATGGGACATGGGGGCATCAAAATGCTGCAGGGCAAATTTAGGGCCACATTTTATCTCCTGCCATTTAAAACGCTCGACTGGAAACAATATTTCGAAGTGAGGGGGTGGATGACTTGAATGGGACGTTAAAAGCTTTGAGATCTCTTAAAAGCACCATTAAGATGTAATACAGTAGAAAAGGTCAAATTAATTAAACTTTGATGATGAATAATTTTTCAATTTTATTTTTAGAACTGGACATTTTTATTATTGCTTAAACTTTTGGATTTTCAGAGCTCTATAGAAGGGAAATATGTATTTTCTTAGATTGCATACTAATAGAGCTGGGATACAAAAACAAAATTCCCATAGCAACTTGAACAAAAAATCAATTGAAAACCTATATTATTTATACTTTTATGTTAAATGCCATAATTTTAGCCAGAATAATGTATCAAAGTTATCATCATTACCTTTTTTTTCAAAAATGAAATATATCTATAAAATTTGGTCAAAAACATAATATTTGAGCATTAGAATTCTTAAATTTCACATATCATATATAAAATGTATTTCTAAGAAAAGATTGTAAGTTATGAAAATAATTTTACACAAATATAAGGAAAAATACTTACTCCCCTTTAATTGCATTCAGCTCCTAAAAAAGAAGAAAAAAAATTATGAATATGTATTAACGCAAGAGTAATAATTTTAAATCCAAGGATAATTGAGATTAACTGTTATTATATATATACTAGTCGACTTTGGCGACCAGTCGGTTCGCCAATATTAATGCCGACTAAAGGGTTAAATCATTTTTTATATAACTTGGTCCCATAATAAGTTTTTCAGCAAAATATTTTTAAACTTTAAATTTCGATTGTCATATAATTCACTTATACTATTATGTAGACCTTAAGCTTTGAAGTCCGCATCTCTCTCTGATTTTCTATCAGTGCAAGTAAAATTCTCTTTTAAATTAAATTGAAAATGATGAAACTTCAATTAATGTCAAGACCTCTTTATTCAATCTAAGCATGTCTTTAAACAAAACTAAGAACTGAAAGCAGAATAGTCCGACATTGAAGTTTTATGTACAATACAGAAATTGAAACATTATAAATTTTTTTTTAATAATTATAAGATTTCAAGAAATTATTCAGCAAAAATTTCACAGGTTAATTGAAACATTCAGTTTTTAATTTTATTTTTAGATGTATATAAATGCTCTCAATAATATTTTTTTAGGTTTATAAACATATTTCAAAAAATTATGGTTTAAATTCCTTTGGTCTTATAGATTCATATTTGTAAAACATTCTTAATATTTCAACTCCTAAATAAATAAATAAGCATTTCTATCTTCTTTTACAAATTTTGCATTGTTAATTATTACGTATGTTTGTTTGAAAGAAGATGAGTTTTCAAATAACTGACCTACTTTTACCAGTATAGCTTTAATATTACATTACTTCATTGAAAGAAGATGCGTTTTTATTTCGCATGATTCATTAAAATGCGGAGATAAATTACAATCACGAAGGCGAATTCTTTGATTTCGCTCAAAATATATTCTTCACTTAAGTAAAAGTAACAATTCAAAACATGTCTTATTGTTTTAAAAATTAAAAAAAAAAAAGAATGCAAAAATATTTTACTACTACTGATTATCAATTGCTTTTTGTTCGTCGTTTATGTGAAATGACGTCATTTTCAAAGTTCGTTTAAGATTTCTTGCTTTTAAATAATTAATCTCACTCTCAGAAGATTATCGTTTGGTGCTTTTATAAAAATTCTTTTTCAGTTTTAATTGTCGCACTTTTGGAATATATTTTTACTTTGTATTTTTATTTACTTTAATTCTTAAATTGAATTAATAATTTTGATATTGAAAACGATGAAGAAAAATTTTCTCTTGCATTTATTGTTTAAAAAATGTCTCATTTCCTATTTGTTTCATTTCATATAATCACGTGATGAAAATTTTATTTTTCTGTTTTTAGTTTTGATATTAATTAACTTTTTTTTCAATCAGAACTTCTGAAAATGTGATGGCAACATTTTATTAAAAGCTGATTTTTTTTTTAAGATCCTCGAGAAGATAAAAATTCACGCCAAATGTGGATATTTTCTAACAATTGCGCGCCAATGTCACGTAAATCTTCTCTATCATGACAAGTTTGTTAGATAGTATGCGCGAAACTTTTGGAGAGACCATTTCCACTGGTTCTCTAATTGTTTATTCAAAAAAAAATGTGATGTAAGTGCTGGAATTAATGCTTTACTTTGAAAAAAAAACATTAGCTTTTGTTTCATGATTTGGCATCCTTTCAGAGTCAGTGAAGAAAATTGTATTAAAAATCCATGTAATAATCTGCTTTGAATTGATATTAAGTAGAAGTAGGAATTTTGGTTGGCTCCATAGAAGTGCTGTCAAAGTTTGGTTATTTTATTTTGTTTCGCTCTTTTTTTGTTTTAACATCTGGACTATTGGTAAGCTTTTCTGTTTTAATTTCTTGTATTTATATTTATTTATTGAAAAGTGCAAAGACTGAACTTCGCTAAACTGAGTAGTTCAACATTGATTGTTTCGGACTCTTCTGCTGAAAATGATCCTTTTATAATGCAAGTTACATCTAACTTTAAAATGCATCAGTCAACTAACGAAAACTTCTTCAAGAGTGTAAAACCCACTAAAGAACTCGTTATTCGTCTTGGCCAAAGGCAATATGAAGCAATAAATATAATTGTGTCCAACAAAGATGCTGCATCTAAAATTCCTCGACTGAACCCATTCCTTATTCAAACCTTCATTAAACAGCAAATTAATCGTCATAGCAATATTTCGAATTTAAAATTTACAAGACAAGGAAAAATTATTTTTACAACATCCGATCCTGTGTGCGCTGCCCAAATTCTAAGCTTAGAGAAAATTCTTGACATCCCCGTTTCGACCGGTGTCATTTGGGAAAATGTGACCGACAGATTTTTAATTTTTGACATACCCACTCAAACTTCACTTGATGAACTGGCTGAGGAAATAACCCAAAAAAATGATGTTGAAATAGTTGAAATGAGAAGATTTATAAAATCTAATTCGACCAGTGATTCTTCCCCTGTTCTCATCACAATACTCGGCACAGCATTACCAGAGTCAATTAAAAATTTTTTTACGAATCAAAGAATCCAGAAGTTTGTAGACAAACCCCGACAATGTTTGAAATGTCATAGTTTCATGCATCCAACAAGAATATGCATCAAACAGATCTGTCATATTTGTGGGGAAACGCATGATGGCCAATGTAAAAGTCCGGAGAAGTGCATAAACTGTCAGGGTCCGCATTCAGCGACATCGAAGTCTTGTTCCCATTTCATCAAGGAGCGACAAATGTTAGAATTTAAATGTCGAAATCATCTAACTACTGGAGAGGCCAGACGCCTGTTTCAACAGTCCTTAAAATCAAGTTATTCTAATGTAGTTGAATCAAACATATCTGTTATTGAGGTCGAAGAAACTGTCAATCAAAAAATCGAAGCTATAGTTAAAAATATCTCTGAGAAATTAGAACAACAAACAAATATGCTCATTGATATCTTTCAAAAAACGGTCGAAAAATTAATGCAAAACCTTGCCAGCATGTTTAATCAAGGAGAATCCAGCAAGTCTCCTGGTAGGAAAAAAAAAGGCGGCAAAAGTCGTAACTCAAACTACGGGCATTCCGATGCAATGGGATGCAGGTGGTTCCTCAAGTTTAGCTTAGTTAAAAGGTTGTTTTTTTTCCCTCTTTTTGCTTTCCAGGTTCCTTAAACATGGAATTGTTTTTCTTCCTTTTCAAAATTCGGTTTCGAATTTACGAGCCAAGTTTTCGTATCGCTTTTGCATTTTTATCCTTTCAGTTTTTAATTATACTTTTTTCTGACTTTTCTTTATGACCTTTCTGCAATGGAATTGCAGGGGAATTAAAGGGGAAAAGCTCTGGCTCCCAATTTCTCCTTTTTCTACCTCTTCTTTTTGGGTTTTTCAAGAGACTTTCCTCTCAGAAAACGATAATTTTTCCTTTCCAAACAAAATTTTTTTCCGTACACACAGACTAAATAGATCAGGTGGTGGTCTCCTTATTGATATTCCTGATAGCATGTCAGGAAGAATAATCTCCAACAATATTAGAGAAGATTTTAACTTGGAACTTTTAGCAGTCGAAGTGCAATTCCAGAACACTAAATTCAACATTGTTAATTTATATGCTCCACAAGGTTTTGATGTTGATCAAGCAAAACACTTCTTTGATTCTCTATCCTCACCTACTTTTATTTTCGGTGGTTTTAATTTGCACCACCCTCTTTGGGGTGCAGTGCGTTCTTCATCCCTGAGTAACGATTTTGTTGTGTGGCTAACTTATTCACATTTCACAATTCTCAATACAACTATTCCTACACACAGTTCCTTAAGATCTCAATCTATCTTAGATCTTACTCTCTGTTCATCTGATATTCATAATCAAACCTCTTGTTATGTTATGGATTCAACTTTCGATAGCGATCACAACCCAATAATTGTTTCCTGGTCGGTAATAGAAATCATCAGTCGACACATAAAAACAATTAATTGGACGAGGATAACTCAACAAACACAGGACATTTTTAATAATGTAAAGCAGTGCTCGATTGACGGAATTACGGTAAATGCAACAAGGATAATTACTAAAAATACTTCATTTAAACCTTTGTCTCATAAATCTTATCCTCCTTGGTGGAATATTTCTTGTCATAATTACGAAAAACTCAACAAATATTTTCGGCAAAAAGCAATTAGAAATATTTCTGAAACAGATTGGATAAAACACAAAAAATTTGCAAGTCGGCTTCGTTTTCATGTTAAAAAGGCGAAAAGAGAATATTGGGAAAAAATGTGCACAATATCTCGTAACCCAAAAATGTTCTTTAAAATTCTAAATAAACTTTCTAATCACACAAATCCGAACACTAAACATAACAAAATTATAATACAAATTAATCATTGCATTTGCGATCCAGCACATCAAAGTGAGATATTTGCAAAGCATTTTTCTAATCAAAATACAAATACTGGACCTATTCCTTTAGATCTCTCTGGTACAAATTCTTTCCTCAACAGGAAATTTGAAATCTGGGAACTTACGAAAGCAATCCATAAAACTAAAAATTCTACTCCTGGAGCTGACAACATCCCAGCCATCTGGTTCAAAAATCTCAACAATGATCAACTTCAAATTATTTTGAAACTATATCAACACCAATTTGATTCAGCTGACATCCCCAAACAATGGAAACACGCTCTAATTGTTCCAATTCCGAAACCAAACAAAGACAAAACCAAAGTTTCTTCCTATCGGCCCATTGCCTTGACCTCAGTTTTTTGCAAAGTCTTTGAACGCATCCTTACTCAACGTATTATTTACTTTCTAATTTGTAACAAAAAACTGCACTATAGCTTACATGGTTTCATACCCTTCAGAGATAACCAAACTGCAATTTACAATATTCAGGCAAAAATCACAGAAGCTCATGAACAGAAGAAATATTTCGTTGGTGTGAATCTTGATATCAAAAGTGCTTATGATTCTGTTCATATCGACAACCTTATCTTTAAATGCTTACAACTTGGTATAACAGGCAACGTGGCAAAGTGGTTGTGCAGCTTCCTTCAATCCAGAACTTTCCAGATTCGTTGGAGACAATGCCTTTCTGGTACTAGAACATTGAGCAAAGGGTTACCTCAGGGCAGTGTTCTTTCACCAATTCTGTTTGTAATATTTATGCACGACTTCCATGAAACCATGGAGGAAGGGGCCGAATGTATTGTTTTTGCGGATGATATCTTTGTCTTTTGTAGCCATCATTCCTGGGAAATCATTACCAGAAAGATTCAAAAAACAATGGAAAACATATACAGATGGTGCAATTATTGGAAACTTGAAATTACTCCAGAAAAAAGTGCAATAGCTGAATTATCCAAGAAAAAAATTGAAATTTATCCACGCATTTCTTATGCGGGACACCCTTTAAAATGGAAACGATTCAATTTCTTGGTATTCCTTTTTCTAAAAAGAATCAAAACTCAATAATCTTCAAAAAACTTAGAAATCATGCTCTTAAAAAGATAAATGCACTTAAAATTTTCGCATCAAAACACCATGGCCCCAGAACTAAAGATATTATAAATATCACAAATAACGGTATTTTCAGCATTTTTTACTACGCTTGCACTGTAATCAACCGATTTTCCGATACGCAATTTAAAGCATGCAACACTATTCAAACTATAGCTCTAAGAATTGCTTTAGGTCTTCCAAAATGGACCCCGAATGTTGTTCTTCTAAAAATTGCATCTCAGGAAACTCTTTCTGAAAAAATCAAGCGACTAGCTTCCCAATTTTTTATTAAGCATATAGCAAACGCTTTACATTCTCCACTTCTAACAGAGCACTCCCACAATAACCAGGAAATTCAAATAACTACCAAAGACAAAAAATCCATTTCGCTTATTTTCAAGAATTTAAATTCTTCTACCAACCAAATTATCACCTTGCCTGAAATTCCAATGATTAACTCTAATCACTTTGAAATTTTTCTTAGGGATTTTAAATTTCAAAATAAAAATCTACTCTTGACTGAAATTAATAACTTTTTTAATGAATGTATTCGAAATTACTTTCCTGATCATTTTATCATTGCTACAGATGCATCTAAAAATCTACATCACACTTCCATTGCTGGTTTTTCTTCCAAACAAAAATTTATGTTTCGAGTCCATCCTGTCAGTTCCATTTTTACTGCTGAAAGTTTAGCCATTGCTGAAGCATTAGATGTTCTTGTAGTCCCAGGTAAAGATTGTTTGATTCTTACAGACAGTTACTCAGCGCTCACATCATTGAAAAATATTAATCTGCAATCGCCCAAAATTATTCACCGTATAGCGTCTAAACTTGAAACTCTAACCAAACTAAACCGAAAAATATCCTTCCTGTGGGTACCTGGTCATTCAAATATAATCTGGAACGAGCTTGCAGACCGCTTAGCCAAAGAAGTTACAGACAATACACCATGTATTGAATGGATTTCTCCTGAAGATATAATTTCGAACCTGAAAAAAGCATCGCATCAAAACACTATCAACAATTATAGAAATAGTAAGTACTTCCTCTCGCTGGGAGACATCCCTAGCATTGCAGCACTATCCCCGTGGTCAAAAAATCGAAGGGAAGATGTTGTTTTGGCCAGACTAATGAGTAAAACTATTATAACTCCAGGATTGTTAAACCGTTTTAATCTTCATAGTGATCCCCTTTGCCGTGACTGTAATAGCATCAATGATATTGAACGCATACTTCTCTCGTGCAAAAAATATACATACTATAGAGACAAATTGTGGACTTTTCTCCAGTTAGATAAACAAGATACCTCCTTCAAAAACGTGTTGTGCAAAATGACTGCTAACAAGACTAATCTACAAACTTCTCTTCAAGTGATGAAGCACTTCAACATCTACTAAGTTTTTCGACCTCATCCAGTTGTGACCTTGCTTTGTGACTCGTCCCTTTTTCACCACTCTGTGTTGCGAGAATGCTCCGTCTTCTTCTACATCTGCTCTTCATTGGAACTCCCGAATATGTACTAAAGTGCACCAGTGGAACTGCTTTTAACTGTTAACTGAGTGAAACTCCAATTTGTTTTTTTTTTGTGCGTGTGTTTTTTTTTTGTTTATTGACAAGATTTTTTAAATATTAACTTCTGGAAACCGGGGATAAAAGCCTTTGTTGCTATAAATCCCAATACCTTATATTTTTCAAGTAGATAAAAATTTTTATTATTATTTTTTTTGCGAAATAAATTGTTGAAAAAAAACCCAATTAAATTAAATGTTTAAAAATTCATTAAAAATAGAGTTTTAATTCGTAGGTCTAAACAATAGTAATATTGAAAAGCTAATTTTTTGCGCTGTAACTTGATGCAAAAATCGATTTTGTGCTGTAATAGTTTCGGAAGTTATAGCGAAAAAAACGTTAAAATTTGGCTCATTTTTAATTAATTAAAATTTTAATGAAAAATTCGAAAAAAGGGCTCCGAGGTGCACATTCCCGGCACCCAAGGTATACATATACCAAATTTGGTAGCTGTAGATCAAACGGTCTGGCCTGCAGAGCGCCACCAGACACACACACACACACAGAGAGAGAGAGACGCATCGTGCTTTATTATAAGTAAAGATAAAGATAACATTATGAAAAAAAAATTGTCGTTTGTAATTTAATTTTTAATTTAATTAAGAACATCATTCACACCAAACGTAGTTTCTCGTTTGGTGTGAATCACACCAAACGTAGTAAAATCTCGTAGTTTCTCAAAAAATTGTATACAGAGCCAAAAGATTTCTAAAAAGAAATTATTTCCCACTAGCCGCCTTTGGCGACCAGTCGGTTCGCCATTATTAATGCCGACTAAAGGGTTAAATCATTTTTATATATAACTTGGTCTCATAATAAATTTTCCAGCAAAATATTTTTAAGCTTCAAATTTCGATAGTCATATAACTCACTTATACTATTATGTAGGCCTTAAACATTCCTATCTTTGAAGTCCGCATCTCTCTCTGATTTTCTATCAGTGCACGTAAAATTCACTTTTAAATTAAATTGAAAATGATGAAACTTCAATTAATACAATGACTTCTTTACTCAATCTAAGCACGCTATTAAATAAAACTAAGAACTGAAAACAGAGTAGTCCGACATTGAAGTTTATGTACAATACAGAAATTGAAACATTATAAATTTTTTTTTAATAATTATAAGATTTCAAGGAATTATTCAGCAAAAATTTCGCAGGTTAATTGAAACATTCAGTTTTTAATTTTATTTTTAGATGTATATAAATGCTCTCAATAATATCTTTTTAGGTTTATAAACATATATAAAAAATTATGGTTTAAATTCCTTTGGTCTTATAGATTCATATTTGTAAAATATTCTTAATATTTCAACTTCTAAATAAATAAATAAGCATTTCTATCTTCTTGAAATCTAGCTGATTTATTCAGTTCCGAATATTGCAAGTTTAGAACAATCCTTATTCTCATAACCTAGACCAATTATTCTAGAGTAACCTTGATTGGCTTCTTTGAGATCTTGATAAAGTGATCTAAAATCGCCAGTTTTTACCGTAATAGTTATATTGAAATTTTCATAGATCGATCAGCTTTGATGATTGATTTAGTTGATTGGATTTTATTTAAGGACTTATTTAATTAAGGACTTTTGTCTCAAGAATATTTTGTTAAATATGATTCACAGAGCAGATGATGTATGTAAAAATTTAATTCATCAGCATATTCTCCCTAAATCTAAAATTATATATTTCACTTGGACCAATTGCTAAGAGATTTATGTCTCTCCCCAAAAAATTAAGAAATTAGATGTTGGGCTCCGATTACAGAAGATGCCTTGTAGCATAATAAGCCCTATTTGCCTTAAATAAAATTGTTTAATTGGATAAGTTATATGTGTATAGTAAAATATCATAGAAAACGTTTCCATCCATTTATTTTCCAAAATTATCATGTTTCATATTTATTTCATTTTATGCAGACACGTGCCGAAAATGAAATTTTTAAATGTTTAATTTGGAATGATAGTTGATTTATTTTTTTCTCGTGAGAGAACACGATATTGTTTTGGTAGAAAGTTTTGATGTCTCCGAAATATGCGGATAAAAATAGTTTTATATGCTTTTACAAATTTTGCATTGTTAATTATTATGTATGCTTGTTTGAAAGAAGATGCGTTTTTATTTCGCATGATTCATTAAAATGAGGAGAAAAATTACAATCACGAAGGTGAATTCTTTGATTTACACAAAATATCTTCTTCACATTGCTTTTTGTTCTTCGTTTCTTTGAAATGACGTCATTTTGAAAGTTCGTTTAAGATTTCTTGCTTTTAAATAATTAATCTCGCTCTCAGAAGATTATCGTTTGGTGCTTTTCTAAAAATTCTTTTTCAGTTTTCTTGAATTCTTGAAAGAAGTAGGGTATTGGGATTTATAGCAACAGTGGCTGTTATCCCCTGTTTCAAATACGTAGAACAAAATATAAATTAAACACAAGAGAGCGCGCACGCACAAAAACAAATTGAAGTTTCAGTCGGTTAACAGTTAATGAAGTCTGTTCAATCAGTTGAATGAAGCTGCAATGAGTCCGCTGATGAGATTTAGAACATTTCCAGCAGTTCCAATGGAAAGAAGAGGTACAAAAAGTCAGAGCAATTTAATGTGGTAAAAAAAATTAGTAGATGTTGAAATGCTTCAACGCTTGAAGAGAAACTTGAAGATTGACCTTGTTTGCAGTTATTTTACCCAGAACATTTTTGAAGGAAATATCGTGTTTATCTAATTGGAGAAATGTCCACAATTTGTCTCTATAATATGAATACTTTTTGCACGAGATAATTATGTGTTCAATATCATTTATGCTATTACATTCATGACAAAGAGGATCATTATGAAGGTTAAAGCGATTTAACAATCCTGGTGTTATAATTGTTTTGCTGATTAGTCTGGCCAAGACAACATCTTCCCTCCGATTTTTGGACCAGGGAGACAGCGCTTCAATGCTTGGAATGTCACCTAAAGAAATGAAATATTTACTATTTCTATAATTATTGATTGTGATCTGATATGTCTCTTTCTTGAGGCTTGAAATAATGTCTTCAGGAGAGATCCATTAAATCCATGGTGTATTTTCTGTAACTTCTTTGGCTAAGCGATCTGCAAGCTCGTTCCAGGTTATATTCGAATGACCAGGTACCCACAGGAAGGAAATTTTTTGATTTAATTTGGTTAAAGATTCAACTTTGGATGCTATACGTTGGATAATTTTTGGAGACAGAAGCGAAATGTTCTTCAACGATGTGAGAGCAGAGAAGCTATCTGTAAGAATCAAACAATCTTTTCCAGGGATAACAAGAACCTCCAATGCTTCAGCAATGGCTAAACTTTCAGCAGTAAAAATGGAATTCACAGGATGGACACGAAACATGAATTTTTGTTTAGAAGAAAAACCAGCAATTGAAGTGTGCTGGAGAGTTTTGGATGCATCAGTAGCAATAATAAAATGATCAGGAAAGCAATTCCGAATACATTCATTAAAATAACTATTAATTTCTATCAAAGATAGATTTTTATTTTGGAATTTAAAATCCGTGAGAAAAATTTGAAAGTTATTTGAGCTAGTTATAGGGTTTTCCGGCAAGATGATAAATTGGTTGGTAGAAGCATTAAAGTTCTTGAGAATAAGGGAAGTACATTTTTTGTCTTTGGTGGTTAATTTAATTTCCCGATTATTTTGGGAGTGTTCTTTTAGAAGTGGAGAGTGTACACCATTAGCTATTTGCTTGATAAAAACTGGGAAGCTAGTCGCTTTATTTTTTCTGAAAGAATTTCCTGAGAAGCAATTTTCAAAAGTACAATATTCGGGGTCCATTTCGGAAGGCCTAAAGCAATTCTCAGAGCTATAGTTTGAATCGAGTTGCATGCTTTAAACTGTGTTTCGGAAAACCTGTTGATTATGGTGCAACCGTAGAAAAATATGCTTAAAATACTATTATTTGTAATATTGATAATATCTTTAGTTCTGGGGCCATAGTTTTTTGATGCGAATATTTTGAGACCATTTATCTTTTTAAGTGCATGATTTCTAAGATTTTTAAAGATAACTGCGTTTTGATTCTTTTTAGAAAAATGAATGCCAAGAAATTTAATCGTTTCATTCCATTTTAAGGGGTGTCCCGCATAAGAGATGCGTGGATAATTTGTAATTTTTTTCTTGGACAATTCAGTTATTGCACTTTTTTCTGGAGTAATTTCTAGTTTCCAATAATTGCACCATTTGTATATGTTTTCGATAGTATTTTGTATTTTTTTGATACTGATTTCCCAGGAATGATGGCTGCAGAAGACAAAAATATCATCCGCAAAGAGAGTACATTCGACCCCTTCTTCTACGGTTTCATGAAAATCATGCATAAAGATGACAAAAAGAATTGGTGAAAGAACACTGCCTTGAGGTAGCCCTTTTTTCAGAGTTCTGTTTCTAGAAATGGAATGTCTCCAACGAATCTGGAATGTTCTGTCTTGCAGGAAGTTGAACAACCACTTTGCCATGTTGCCTGTTATACCAAGTTGTAAGCATTTAAAAATAAGGCTGTCGATATGAACAGAATCATATTTTTTATATCAAGATTCACAGCAAAGAAGTATTTTTTTTGTTCGCAAGCTTCTGTGATTTTTGCCTGAATATTGTAAACTGCAGTTTGGTTATCTCTGAAGGGTATGAAACCATGTAAACTATTGTGCAGTTTTTTGTTACAAATTAAGTAGTGAGTAATGCGTTGAGTGAGTATACGTTCAAAGACTTTGCAAAAAACAGAGGTTAGAGCAATGGGCCTATAGGAAGAAATTTTGGTTTTGTCTTTGTTAGGTTTCGGAATCGGAATAATTAGAGCGTGTTTCCATTGTTTAGGGATGTCAGCTGAATCAAATTGATGTTGATACAATTTCAATATAATTTGAAGTTGGTCGTTGTTCAGATTTTTGAACCAGATGGCCGGAATGTTGTCAGCTCCAGGAGTAGAATTTTTAGTTTTGTGGATTGCTCTCTTAAGTTCCTAAATTTCAAATTTGCTATTGAGAAATGAATTTATTCCAGAAAAGTCCAAGGGAATAGGTTCAATATTTGTATTTCGATTAGAAAAATTCTTTGCAAATAATTCACTCTGTTGTGCAGGATCGCATATATATCGGCTGTTTTCTATAATAATGTTGTTATGCTTAAAGTTTGGATTTGTGTGATTAGAAAGTTTATTTATAATTTTAAAGAACATTTTTGGGTTACGGGATATTGTGCAGATTTTTTCCCAATATTCTCTTTTAGCTTTTTTAACGTGAAAACGAAATCGACTTGCATATTTTTTGTGTTTCACCCAGTCAGATTCAGAAATTGTTCTGATAGCTTTTTTCCGAAAGTGCTTATTGAGCTTTTCATAATTATGGCAAGAAATATTCCACCAAGGAGGATAAGGCTTATGCGACAATAGTTTAACTGAGGTATTTTGGGTTATTATCTTAGTTGCGTTCACCGTAATGTCTTCAATGGAACATTGGTTGGTATTATTAAAAAAATCTTGTGTTTGTTGCTTGATCCTCGTCCAATTAATTGTTTTTAAGTTGCGACTGACATTTTCTATGCCCGACCAGGAAATAACAATTGGGTTGTGATCGCTATCAAAAGTTGAATCCATTACATAGCAAGAAGTTTGATTATGAATATCAGATGAACAGAGAGTAAGATCTAAGATATTTTGAGTTCTTAAAGAACTGTGCGTGGGAATAGTTGTATTGAGAATCATGAAATGTGAATAAGTTAGCCAATCTACGAAATCGTTACTCAGAGCCGTTGAATGGGTAGCTCCCCAAAGAGCGTGGTGCAAATTAAAATCACCGAAGATGAAAGTAGGTAGAGTTAAAGAATCAAAAAAAATATTTTGCTTGATTAATATCAAAACCTTGTGGAGCATATAAATTAATAATGTTAAATTTAGTATTCTGGAACTGTACTTCGACTGCCAAAAGTTCAAGATTAAAATCTTCTGTAATATTGCTGTGGATAATTCTTCCGGACATATTATCAGGAATACCAATTAGGAGACCACCACCCGGTCTACTTTTTCTGTGTGTGCGGTAAAAAATTTTGTTCGGATGAGAAAAAATGTCAGTTTCGGAAAGGAAAGTCTCTTGAAAGACCCAAAAAGAAGAGGTAGAAAAGGGAGGAATTGAAAGCCACAGTTTTTTCCCTTTAATTCCTCTGCAATTCCATTGTAGAAAAGTCATTTACAAAGACAGTCAAAAAGAAAAAAAAAAAAGGAAACAGCACCCATTTTAGGATGCAAAGGACGAAAAGCAAAAAAAAGTGTTCGAATTTAAACAAGTGGCAAATTGAACAAAAGACATTGAAATGGAGAAAACCAACAACAAAAAAAAAAACAGTGGAAAAAGGTGAAAAAAAGTAAAAAAACAAAACACACGCACAAAAAAAGAAAACAAAAAAAAACAACAAGCGGAAAGGGGGGGAAAAGAAAAAAAACAAGAATTAGCCAAGAGCACCTGTATCCAATTGCATTGGAGTAGCAGATACTTTACGATTCTTCTCTAAATTTACGAAACTTTACGAAACTTCTCTTTTTTCTTTCTTGATGGAGAAAGATTTTCGCTTCCAGGATTACTCATTACGGTTACGTTACGCGAGAAAGTTTCAACCAATTTTTCGAACATGCCGAGGATGGAGTTTAGTTGCTCTTCCATTTTGAGTTGAATTGATTGGATAATTGAGTCAATTCTTTCATTTATTTTACTGAGCATATTTTCCATTTTTTCATTTATTATTTCTTCGAAATTTTTTATAGGTGCATTTATTTTTACAGTTGCTGCGTAGCTAGATTTTTTTGACTGAATAT
Source organism: Argiope argentata (assembly GCA_026289955.1). Taxonomy (NCBI): domain Eukaryota; kingdom Metazoa; phylum Arthropoda; class Arachnida; order Araneae; family Araneidae; genus Argiope; species Argiope argentata. The sequence goes on from JAOUZG010020842.1 coordinate 2,142,964, forward strand.
AAATTCGTCTAGCCTCAGCTGTTGTAACATGATTTTTACATTTTAGCTCTAAGATTTCCTTTTCTTTAATAAAAAATGAACATCCTCTCGATGTGGCTGAATGCTCGCCTTTACAGTTTACGCATTTTTGCTGTGATTGGCAGACGCCTGCGTGAGTGTCGCCACACAGATGACAAATCTTTTGATTTTCACATACCCTTGAAGGGTGCATGAAACTGTAGCAATTTGTACATTGTCGCGGATTGTCAATGAAAAGTTGCACTTTTTGATTTGTGAACCAAATCTTAATGTCCATCGGCAAGCGTGTTCCTAGTTTCGTGATAAGGACGGGTGATGTTTCCCGAGAATCATTTTGTTTTAGGAATCGCCTCATTTCCACAATTTCGATTTCATTATTATTTTTTAATTCCTCGGCTATTTCTAGCAGTGAGACTTTTGTGGGGATATCAAATAGGAGAAAGCGAGAGGTTATATTTTCCCATATGATGTCTGTCGTAACTGGAATGTTTAATAATATATCTAAGCTGAGTAGCTGTGCTGCACAAACAGGATCCTGTGTAGTAAACATGATTTTCCCTTTGCGGGTAAATTTCATGTTTAATATATTTGCATGCCGATTTATTTTCTCTTTTATAAAGCTTTGTAGCGTAAACGGATTCATTTGGGGAATTCTCGATTTAGGATCTGCATTTGTCATTACATTGTTAATTTCCTCATATTCACTCTGCCCAAGACGTAAAAACAGTTCTTTTGTGGATTTACCACACTTAAAGAACTTTTCTGACATTAAGGATTGCATCGTGCTTACAGGATAGAAACTAGCATCTTCTTCTACGGCAATAATCTTTGAATGGCTCAGATTTACAAAATTTCAAAAACAGTCGAAAGGAAAAAAAAAGAAGAAAGAAATGGACAGGTCTCACCTGATTTTAAAGTCCTATGTCTACCTCCAGTTGAAAAAGGAATTCCAAATAAACAATGGAACTAAGAACAAATACTTTTTTCTTCAAAAAATCAGCACAAAAAACACTTTCGAATGCACGGAAAAAAAAAATTCCCGCCTTCCGACTCAAGCAGAACAATTCCGATCATGAACTCACAACGCAACACGAACACCCAATCCCTTTTTCAGTTTTAACTCTCGCAGTTTTGTAATATATTTTTATTTTGTATTTTTATTTATTTTAATTCTTTAATTGAATTATTAAATTTGATGTTGCAAACGATTTTCACTTGCATTTATTGTTTAAAAAATATCACATTTCCTATTTAATTCATTTCATATAATCACGTGATGAAAATTGTATTTTTCTGTTTTAATTTTGGTAGTAATTAACTTTTTTTAAAATCAGAACTTCTGAAAATGTGATGGCAACATTTTATTAAAAGCTGATTTTTTTTTAAGATACTCGAGAAGATAAAAAAATTTTTTATTATTTTTTTTGCGATATAAATTGTTGAAAAAAAAACGATTAAATTAAATGTTTAAAAATTCATTAAAAATAGAGTTTTAATTCGTAGGTCAAAACAATAGTATCATTGAAAAGCTAATTTTGTGCGCTGTAACTTGATGCAAAAATCAATTTTGTGCTGTAATAGTTTCGGAAGTTATAGCGAAAAAACGTTAAAATTTGGCTCATTTTTTTAAATTAAAATTTTAATTAGAAATTCAAAAAAAGTGCTCCGAGGTGCACATTCCCGGCACCCAAGGTATACATATTCCAAATTTGGTAGCTGTAGGTCGAACGGTCTGGCCTGTACATCGCCAACAGACACACACACACATTGTGCTTTATTATATATATATATATATATATATATATATATATATATATATAATCCGACCTGATGACTTTCTCGAGGGTCACCATCAAGCAAGGATTCCAATAGAAAGTGGAATTTTTTTCTGTAAAGAGTTAGACCATTGTCTAAAAAATTAACTTTTATGACCCGAAGAATTCCAGATTTTAAAGTAGAAGAGAAGCATGAATTTTTAGCACATAAAAATAAAGGACAATTAGAAAACAAACAAAAAGACAATTAGAAGAAAGAAAAAGGAAAAAAACTCACAAATAAAATTCAAGATTGAAGAAAAACATAAATCACAAGATACTAAATACAATAAAAAACAAACTAATATTAGCAAAAGAACAAGTAAGAAAATAAGAAGTCTAAAAACATACCCTTAGTAGAGAGATGTGCACCCAAGCAGTGTTAAAGAGCAAATGAAACAGACTG
>JAOUZG010020842.1:2145601-2192746 GCA_026289955.1 Argiope argentata
TATGCATACAAAATGAATACAAATGAAAAGAATAATTGCAAAATACAGTAACAGTAATAAAAGAGTTTAATGTCACATTTTTTGTTTCCTAGCTTTGTATCTGTATTTATTAGAAATATTGCATCTGCAAACTGTGTGTCTCTGCATCATTTCCGCATCAAATAGTTTTGTGTAGTAAATTTTGGCGTATTCAGATCATTTTTGCTCTTATGCATGAACGACAGACATTTTGAGACGACTCTTTGTCCCGTTTTGCAGCTGTTTCCACTGCTTGCGTATGACAAGAAACCGGGGGAACTCATATTACCGGGTCCACTACACTATTTGACTCAACTGCGAAGGACTTTTGTATAAAATCTATGAGAAATCATTTGAAACTTGTTTTAACATTGAGGAGGGGGAGAGGGAGGGGAGACTCACTTAAATCATTTTCAAGCTGTGAGATTACAAAAGTTTATTTTTGGAATTTTTAACTTTCTGCCTCTGTCTCTACTTCTTGCTTTTCAAATATGTCGTCTTCTTCTAATTTATGTTCATCACTCATCAAGAGTAAAAGATGCAGCAATGCACTATTTCTTTGAGTAATCAGTTGTCACTTCTTGAGATTCTCTGAGAGATAGTGTAGATATGATATAAGCCTATACAGTTGTTTGAAAACATCAATACATGATAGTATTGACATGATATTAAGGCGACTTTAAAAATGATTTTCTGAAATTTTCACTTTAGCAATTTGAAATTCTACAGGCGTTAAGAATTGCACTATAGGAGATGACACACAAAATTTTAAAGCATTATATAAATTTATTTGTGAGTTAGGGGGTTAATATAATATAATATTAGCGATAAATAACGTTAGTGAAAAATATACCAGGCGCTCCAAATTTGCTCGAAGGCACTCCACTTTTTATTATTACTTATTCTAACCCTTTTGAATCAAAAATGTGGATTGATATTGAAGTTTGAGTACGAAATATCCAAATTAGCCAACATAATAATTCAAAACTACTTAATTTTTTTTAAAAAAATCAGTAGTTTTAAGTTATTATATTGGCTAATTTTTGTCAACAATATTGTTATACAATAGAAAACAACCCCCAAGATAATAACGCTCCTTAAAACGGAGACAACTGACAGCTATTGGAATTTCTAGCTTCTTTCGAAGCTAAGTCAAGCTTTCGTTGATGATCGAATCCTTGTAATAATATAAGAAACAGTCCTCGTGTTATCTTGTTGCACCATTTGGAGGTATCTCTTTGGAAGGCAAGAGATATATTTGTTAATGGAATGGTAGACTTTTAATTCAGAATTTTTCAGATGATATTTGAATGTTTATATCTTCAAAGATATGTAATTTTTCTGGAATTATAATTGTGAACATTTGATTTACACCTATTTCATGACAATTTATTTATTAAATTATTTTATTTTATTTTTGTTTCTGACAGTCGAACAATCCTTTTACGAATATTTCCCGAAATGATTCGCGCACAGTGTAATGAAACTGGTTCTATGTAGACGAGAACTTACAATGTAAAAGAAAATTGTTGATTGTTTAAAAATTCTTTCTCACTTAAAATATTAAAGGCTTTTACGAAATTTTAGAGTACCCGCCCGAGTTGGGCTACCCCTAGTCTTGTCATATATTTGATTAGACATGACTTTGACTAATCTGCCCTGAACTGTTATTCTCTTTGATGGTGACAAAGGAGAGGGAGAGTGGTCCAATAGAACTATATGTTCCATAGGCTGTATCATCGTTCTGAGAGGATTCCCGAAAGTGGTTCGGTATTCAAGTGCTTAAACATGAGTAGGTTATATACTATTTGTATCTGGATTCTTTTGGCTATTTTGTGTCGTTCAGCGACGTTTTTAGTTTGGTGAGGGAAGGGTTGCGACTATTTCATGGTTGCAGTTGTTTAGAGAGTGAAGGGTTGAGAGTTTAGAATGGTTGCAGTAGACAGGTGAGTGAAGGGTTGAGGAATAGATTGGCATTTTAGTACAAGTAACACATTTACCAGGACGGTACGAAATAGTTATTTTTTATTAGGATAAATTAAGGAGACTCGGAACCAAAAAAATTTTTTTTCCACAATTTTTAATAAAATTATTAACTTTTGTGATAGATAGATGTCAATTGTTTATAAAACGAAATTTCTAAACTATTTTTAAAATTCAAAAGTTACAAATTTAAATATTTTAATTTATTTTTAAAAAAATTGAGCATTTTTTTAAAAAATGCTTCTTTTGCAATTTTCAAAATATTTTCCTCAAATTTTTTTGAGGGGGACCTCACAATGCATGTAACAAAAATAGGGATCCGTTTTTTAATATCTATTTTAGTTTGTGGGAAAAGAAAGTGTTTTACAAAATTTTGTGAATTTATTTGGAAAATATCAGATTTTTTCATTTTGAACATTTTTAGAAAAAAATTTATTCAAAATTTTAACAAATCGATTCCTAATTCTGTTAAGCATACATTTAAGAGGGAGCAGAAAAAAATTCATGCAATTACAATGAAATGTGATTGACTTTTAGCATTTTTTAGCAGACAAAATTTTGAAAAAAGGCAAACTGAGAAAAACAGCTTTAAAATTTTCAACACAATAAAATTATAATAAAAACAGCTCATATGAAGTTAGATTTTTTTCAGAACAATTATATGGCATTTCTAAGTGTTCAGATACCAATTTTATTAATATACATTATTATCATATTTATTAATGACCATTACTATATACAGGAATTATCAAAAAAATTAAGGAAAAAATTATAAAATGATCATTTTTTTAATTCAATAAATTTTTTAATAAAAATGTTTATAAAATGATCTGCAATTCTGTTTATATAATCAATAATACACAGTAAAAATTCAAGGCCATTTAATTGAAATTTAAATGAATTCAGCCATTTTGAAGTAGGTAAATTTTCTAGACAATGCATGCCATAAAAATGTACAAAAATTTTCACTATGAAATAGTTTACATAAATACATAATATTTTAAATAATATATTATCATTCAAACATAAAAGTTTTGTGTTAATCTGAGACATATAGATAAAATAATCAAAGCATAATTAACATAAGCAGTAACGACATATTTGAAAATGACTAAAAAAATGTACAGTAAAATTATATAGCAAAGTAATACGGTGTATTATTATTGATAGCAAGGGAATGGTATTTCCTTTTAATGCGAGGCATTTTCAAAACCAATTAAAAAGCAGGCAAGCAATAAATAAATTAAGTAGTCTTGAAAAAGACAGTTTTGCTTTCAAAGTGATTATAATATAACTAAAGGTAAACTCAATCAAAAACCTCAACGAAAGCGGTAAAACTATAAATAAACAAGGATTTACTGTTACAGTTTCAAACTTTGCCTCTTTTTATTTCATGGAAAAAAAGAGGGGCTTGGCTTGGCTACTCGCACATGAAATATGTCTGATGTAAACACAGGAAGTAAGCATGCCAGCTGATATCGCGTTAGACAAAATAGTTCTATATCTCATTAAATACTTGTTGGATTGTTTTAAAATTTTTAGAATAACAAGTCAAAGGTTCAAGAAACATTATTCACTAAAAATCAGAAAATCGACATTTTCGTCGAATTCTGAGTGCCCTTAAATGAGGTGAACGTTTCTGGGCCTTTTTAATTTCGGATTTGGAATATATTTCTTAATTTCTTCAAGTGCATCGTTATCATATTATTGTCCAGATTTTTAAAGAAATTGGTGGCCAGTTTTTTGATTACTTCTTTAAAAGATGGGAATTTTATGGTTCTCCTGATATCTGTGTTACTCATATACCATTTAGCCTTTCACAATTTGCCTGATGACTATGTTGTATTGTGTTTCAATTAGTTTGAGGTTTGTTTTGGTCGCCTAACCCTAAGTAGGACATGCATATGACGGTACTGGACGCAAAAATAAGCATTTTTACTTCTCTGACCATTTTTGAATTTCAAGAAACAAGTGGGTATAGACTACGCGTGCTCCCCGGAATTTATTTTTAGGCTTCATAAAATGTGATTTAAAAGTTAATTTCCTGTCCAACGTGACACCTAGATATTTGCTCTCCTGAAACCATTCAATTTTATGCTTGTTTATTTCCACCTGAGGGAATTTTTTCCTATTATTACCTTTATAGAAAAGAAAAGCTTCTGTTTTGCTGGGGTTGACCTCGATCTTTCAATCTAACATCCATTCAGAGTTTTTGTTAAGATGCCTTATAAGCGCTACTTGAAGATATTTTGTCCTTTTGTTTTTGGCCAGAATGGCAGTGCCGCCTACAAGCATTGTGTTCAACTGTTAGGTAGCGTCGTTTATGTAGCAAGAGAACAGCACTGGACCCGATTTTGATCCCTGGGGAACTCCAGCTTTTGTACTTTTTTTAATTCAGATAGTTCGTTTTTGACCCTGACTCCAAAATTTCTATTTGAAAGGTACGAGATGATTATTTTAGCAATGTAGGGAAGTGTTTTATAATTAATCAATTTGTGTACGAATCCATCCTTGCCGAACTCTGTCAAGAGCTTTTTGCATGTCTAAAAATACTGCTACTGTTTTTTTTTTATTTATAAATCCTGAAGAGATATATTCTATGGCTCTCACTAGTTGATGTGTAGTTGACAGGTTTATTCTGAAGCCAAATTTCTCAGTGCACAGGATGTTATTACTTTGAAGGTGTGTATTTAATCTTTTTTAAATAATGCCTTCTGCTATTTTACTCAATGAGGGTAGTAACGAAATTGGACTGTAACTAGCGTGGGTATTTGGGTCTTTTCCTGGTTTTATAATGGGGACTACAGTGGCAGTTTTCCAACGTGTCCGAAAATGTCCCATTTCTAGAATATTTTGTATTAAAATTGTGAGCAGAAATATTATACCTGGAGGTAGTTTTTTAATCATTTTGTTGTTAATTTTATCTTCTACTGGAGCTTTTCCTTCCTTCAATTTCTTTATTTGCTCAAATATCTCTAACTGAGTCGGCAGTTGCTCTCTGCTACATAATGGTAGTGGTGTGGTGTGGAATTTTTCAATACTAGTGTTGATTGTGTTTTCTATTAAATCATTTTTGATATTATTGAGAACAAATTGTGTCTCAAATCTGTCAGCCAAGCAGTTTGCTGTTTCTTTGTCAGTTAGTGCCAATTTATTTGGTCCTTTCTGTGCTGGTATGTTGTGAGTTCTCCTTTTGAAACGACGAATAAAATCCCATAAATGTCCCTCCTCTAGATTTATTGTTTTAATTTTTTGAGTTAAACTTATTTTTTCTTGTTTAGTATTTAGTTTCTGTATGCCTTTGTTGATTTTATTTAATAAATTTTTTTTTAATTTGGATCGCTGCGCCATTGTTACATTTTTTTTACTTTGCTCCTTTCAGAAATTAACTCTTTTAGTAGTGGGTGAATGTAACTTTTATTGGGTTTTATTGAGGTTGAATTTTTAGATTTGGCCGTGGTAATTGTGACTTCAAGATTTTCTGCTAGTTTGTTAAATGTTGGGAGTTGATATTAAAATAATAAAAATTTATAAAGTTTAGATCTTTTTTGAAATTTGTCCAGTTTATTTTAAATTTACCAGGTTCTGGTAACTCGTACTTTAAGAATAATTCTAGTTTTACTGAATTGTGATCTGAGGCAAGCTCAGGTAAAGATGCAATTTGATGTGGATAAAGGAAATCTTTAATAATGGACGGATCAATGGTAGAGGCAGAATTTTGCCCAAATCTCGTGTGCTTGCCTGGGGCAATAATTTACAAACCAACCTGATCTGCAAAAGTTCTTAGTGTATTGCCCCTTTTTGTGTTGTAGTTACAATTCCAGGTGGTCATTAAAGTTTCCATATATGATTTGGTTAGGGCTGCACTACAGTAAATTTTCTAGGTCGAACGTGAACAATAATTCATCAGACGACGGGGGAATATAAACTGATGTAAGCGTTATAAGTTCCGAATTTTTTGGCGTTATTACAATAGTAGTTTCCTCCGTATAGTTTAGAGTCGGGAGAGTTAAGTTATATAGCGGTCTAGATGCTTTCACTGCTATGGTTGTACCTCCACTTGATTTATTAGGGTCCAGGTTTGGTCTATAACTGTAATATACACTGAAGTGACAAAAGTCATGGCATGACTGTTAATAACGTCTCAGTCCTCCTTTTCCCCGGCGAAGTGCACCAACTCGACGTGCCATGTAGTCCACAAGTCGTTGGAAATCCTCTGCAGGAATATTGAGCCATGCTGTCTGTATAGACGTCCATAATTATGAAAATATGGATGGTGCAGGAGTTTCAGCACGAACGGAGCTTTCGATGATGCCCCATAAATGCTCGATGGGATTTATATCGAGCGATCTAGGAGGCCAGATCATGCGCTGGAATTGTCCGGAACGTTCTTCAAACCAATCGCGAACAGTTCTGGCCCGGTGACATGGCGCATTGTCATCCATAAAAATCCCATCGTTGTGTGGGTATGTGAAGTCCATGAATGGCTTCAAGTGATCTGCAAGCAGCTGGACATAACCATTTCCAATCAATGATCGGTTCAGTTGCACCAGAGGACCGAGTCAATGCCATGTAAAAACAGCCCACACCATTATGCAGCCACCACCAGCTTGAACACTGCCTTGCTGACAGTTTGGGTCCATGGCTTCGTGGGGTCTGCGCCACACTCGAACTCTACCATCAGCTCGTAACAACTGAAATCGTGACTCATCTGACCACGCCACGGTTTTCCACTGCTCTAGGGACCAGTCGATATGCTCACGAGCCCAAAAGAGTCGCTGCAGGTGATGTCGGGCTGTCAGTAAAGCCACTCGAGTTGGTCTTCTGCTGTCATAGCCCAAGGAAGACAAATTTCGCCGCACACTCCTATCGGACACGTCCCTCGTACGTCCCACATTGATTCCTGCAGTTATTTGACAAAGTGTTGAATGTCTATTAACATTGACCATTCTACACAGACGTCGGCGGTCTCGGTTGTTAAGTACAGATGGTTGCCCACTGCGCTGTCCATGATGGGATGGGATGCCTGAAATTTCATACTCTCGGCACACTCTTGATACTGTAGATCTCGGAATGTTGAATTCACTAAGGATATCCTCAATGGAATGATCCATGCGTCTAGCTCCAACTAACATTCCACGTTCAAAGTCTGTTAATTCTCGTCGTGCCGCCGTAAATCACGAAAAACCTGTTCACATGAATAACTTGAAGACAAATGAAAGCTCTGGAAAATGAACTGCGCATTTATACTTTTTCGCTGCGATACTACTGCCATCTGTATATTTGCATATTGCTATCACATGACTTTTGTCACTTCAGTGTGATTTATAATTTGCTATAAAAACTTTGTTGTTCCGTCTCAGTTGAGTTTCTTGTAGTAAGATAGCATCGGGGTTATGCTTCTTTATAAAGTATCTTAAATTATTGATTTTGTATTTAATCCCATTTGCACAGTAGACAATATTTAGAGATCTAGCTGTGAATCCTAATTACTAGAGTTATTAGGTGTTTGAGAGATAATACTGTCAAAAGTGAATTAGTTTTGACATTGTGTTGTTTACATTTCTCATTTCTTGGACAGCCTGGAGTACATTAGGCATCTGTACAAAGAGGTTTCTTAATTTGTTAATCGATCCTATCATGTCTGGAAAACCAGTTACGTTACTCTCGATGTTCGCGTTTGTTTTGTTTATATTTTGCATCAGAGGTGGAGCCATCTGTTGCTCCTTATTTGGATTTAAAGCTTGTGAAAATGATATGATGAACCTTATATTGTATGAATTGAAAGTTTTGTTTCTAGTACCATTATTTTGGAGCTTTGGAAATTTTGCTGCAATATGCCCTTCTTGTTGGAAATGTATGTATTTGGGATACTCAATTTTATTTTTAATTTCACAATCCCTAGTCTGTTGATGCCCCTTACATTTTATGCATCTAGGCTTTGAGTTACAATTTTCCGCTCTATGGCCGAAGTTATTACAATTATAGCACTGAGTGATCATTGATCTTCCTCTGTACTGTTCTACAGTTACTTTTAGGTATTGGAAGAATTCCAGGTCATAAATTTTTTTCGGCATTTTTGTTACGCTGCAGATCTGCTAGAAGGAATGGGAGAGGCCTTCTCGTTTTAAGTTGCGTCAGTTTGACGACCTTGCTTACTGGGTATCCCATATCTTTGAGATCTTTTTCTAATACATAAACCATTATACTATCGGGTAACCCTTTAATGACCACTTTAATAGGTCTTTCTACCTTAGGTTTGAACACGCAAAATTTCCAATCTTTCCTACAGAAATCTTGAAAATGCGTTTATGGTTTTGTATGGAATTCGGGAACACCTTTATGAACCTGTTCCCCAGAACGCTGTTCGTGGTCCTGAACTTTTGACATAGGTATTCAAGTACTTTATTGTAGTCTGCTTGAAGCGCCACCATTTTGAGGTTATTTTGCTGCGTATCGAGATTTGCACTGAGTATAACTTTTGACTTGAAGAAGGTACGACGCCCGTTTAAGTTTCAATCGCCAGCTGTCGTCAAAGTCTATCAATTTCGCATAAACCATTAGTTTAAAGTTGTGACATTGAATAAAATAAGTTGTTAGAATAAATTGTTATCAAAAATATATAATGTCGATCTATACGCGACGGAAAGCCAAAAACCAAATACAGAGATCGTATACGGTTGGAAAGGGCTTCTCAAGAACAATTGAATGGTAATTATAAAACCTAAAATAATACTCGATGACGAGCCTGATCTTACTACACCAGTTATGAAAGTAGGAGACTTTAATGTTTATGTCTCACAAAACCACTCATGGCCCGACTTCATGCTCAGCGAGTTCAATTATCCTCATGTTGAATCTTCTCCAACTACTTTAGGTAATACCTGTATTGTTTTAACGTTAACCAGAAATCTCGATGTATCTTGTATGTCATTTGGGCCGTACTTTTCGTATCAGTTTCGTTAATTGAGTTATATTTTAACACAATAATTATTTGTTTCCTCGCTCTTATCCTAAATACAGAAATAAAAATGTTTTATTTAAAAAATATGTATTACCCTTTACATAAACGTAATCTCGTACACACATGGCCGTGCCCATGACACAACCAGAACCCTAATTTTGCGTTATTTTTTATTTTGTTTTTAAAATGAATTATGTTATTAATTTGAGATGGAATGTAGATTAATAGGATCCGTGCATAAAGCAACAGGGCGCATGTTTTCAGGAACATATTTTTTAATAACTACACTCACACACTAAACAAAACAAGGCAGGACAAGACAAGACATTTACGTGCGCAGTTTATCAGAACAGTATCATCTCATTCTACTCACAACCGCAAATAACTATGGAATGTGTAAATAACCACGCATCGCCATCTAGTATTCAAAAGAGAAGATAAATGTAACTGCTACATTCTCACCTTGTACCAACTCAGACCGTCTCGACGAGGTTGTGTAATATAGCTTAATTTAGCATTTGCCCCAGGCCATTAGAATGTGAAGGTTGTTTTGGAGGTCAATTTGGAGTTGGTTTTGGAGGTCGACCTCTTTTCCTTAAAGGCATTTCAGGAGATTGGTTTGGTGTTGCATTTTGAAAAGTTGTAATTGATGATGTATGGTATACACCTAAAGGTTCTTGAGGTCTATCACAAATTGCTATAATGAAAGATGAAGGTGATTTCTGAGATAGAATGATATATGGTCCATCTTTAATAGGCATGAATTTTGCAGTTTTGGTTTGGTTTGCTTTACTTAATGGGTGAAACTTTACCCAAACTAAATCATTGAGCTTATAGTTAGGGCTTTTTTACGTGATTTATCTGCATACGTCTCTCGATGATCTTGACTTTTCTGGATATTTTCTTTAATTTCAGGCATATTTCTCTCAAACATTTCAAATAAGGTGTAAATTCTGAAACAAAATTATCATTGTGAGTGACAAACCGTAGATCAATTGTAACATCGTCTAAAGTTCTTAATGCTCGGGCAAAGTTGAGATAAACTGAAGTATCCAGTGGTTTCGCATTTTGCAGTGTTCAATGCAAATCTAATAGCTGGCAATTTCTCAATCCATAAGGTATGGTTGTTACCTACCATGATTACCAAGCGAGGTTCAAGTCTCTGTTTCCACGCTCAACGGTATTTGCTTGTGGATGGTAAACAGGAACTAGACTTCGATTAATATTTAATGTATATCACAACTGTTTCACGATGGCGATAACAAATTGTGGACCATTGTCACTTATTAGACCACACGGTATTGCATATCTTAAGAAGATTTCATTGAATAGTGTTAAGGCACATTCATTGGAAGTAGCTTGCTTTAATGGGAATAATTCAACCTATTTTGTTGTGCAATTTTCGAAGAAGAATATGCCCTCGCTTGTTTCCGGTAATGGTCCAAAAAGATCGATAGCCTCGCTTTCGAAACATTGAGTAAGAACAGGTGTCTGTAAGAGCTCAACAAGTTTCTGGTTCGTTGCTTTTTATCTTATGCAATCTGCACAATTTTTGACATAATCAGTAACATATTCTCTCATGCCTATCCAATAATATCTGGGTGATATTCGAAAAAAGGTTCCTTCAGCTCCGTAATGAGTATCAGTAGGAGCGCCATCGTGAAGTTTCAAAATTTTTTCTCTTTCATGAAATAGAACAACTAATTGAGCTTCTTCCCCTTCAGAATGTGGAGAGTATTCCTTGATTTCAGACGTATCCTCTTTGAGACCAATTTTCAAAATCAACTCTTTTGTCAATATCCTCAAAACAATCTATGATCTTTTTGATTTCAGGGTCTTTCAATTGCTCATATCTAAATTCAGCAGCTATTCTTGATAGGACATCAATGACAATAGTTTGTAATTCACAAGTTCCTTTCTCACTGCATTGAGATCGAGATAGCATGTCAGCCCCAACCTTGCATTTTCCTGGAAAATAATCAATTTTCAAGTTGTAAGATTGGATCTGAAGTGCCCATCTGGCTAACCTTCCAATGGGTGATGATAAAGTCACTAACCCCTTTAAGGGTTAGTGGTGAGAGGCTACTGTAATATCTTCACCCTCAATATAACCATGAAATTTATTCAGGGCCCAGACAACGTCCAAAGCTTCTCTTTCCGTTGTCGAGTAATTCTTTTCAGATGAACTCAAGAGTCCACTGGCATTTTCTATAGGTCTTTAATTGTTGAGATTTTCACCTTGTAGAAGGACTACCCCTAAGGCGTAATTACTTGCATCCGTCCAGTTGATAAAAGGCTTCATAGGGCCAACTTGTGTCAATACTGGTGGATTTATTGAATATTGCTTTAGAGTTTGAAATTCTTGTTGCTCTGGTACGCTCAGTTTCCAAACAATATTCTTTTTTTTGTCAAATTTCTAAGGGGTATAGAAATATTTGAAAAATTCGGGATGAATTTCCGATACCATGAACAGGTTTGCAAAAATGATTGTAACTGTTTAACATTTCTTGGACAAGGAATGTTTTGCATTGCTGAAACTTTATCTTCATCCACTTCGATTTCTTTATTCACAATCCGAGATATTTCACACGAGCGCATGCGAATTTATATTTTTCTCTGTTTAATTATAATTTAAATTTCCGGAGTCTTTCAAAGAACAACTTTAAATCTTGAATGCGCTGTTCAAAAGTTTCTGATAGTACAAATATATCATCTAAATAAACAAGAGTATTCAGTGTAGAGAGTATATTTTGGAACTGGTCCATAAGCCGTTGAAAAGTAGCTGGCGCGTTTCTAAGACCAAAAGGCATTCTTTTCTATCGAAACGTACAGAAAGACATACAAACGCAGTTTTGTCCCTGTCCACAGGATTTACTTCAATTTGGTGATATCCAGCCTTTAAATCCAGGGTAGACATAAAAGAAGTATATCTATCATCGTGTAACAATGTATCCATAACTGGAAGTTGATACCTATCAGATTTGATTATGGCATTTAATTTATGGTAATCTACACACAATCTGACAGTTCCATTACGCTTGGGGACTAAAACTACTGGCCCTGCCTACGGCGATTCGCATTCTTCTATAACATGATTGGCTAAAATTTCGTCAATTTCTTTGTTTAAAAGCTGTTTCTGTTTTGCTGACAATCTGTAAGGTTCAGGGGCAACTGGTGGGTGGTCACCTGTGTTAAAGTGTTTTACATAAGGTGTTGGCTCTCCCCTGGTCGAAAAATATCTTCATTTTCATTAAGAAAGGCAGTTAAACGATTTCTAAAGTCATCATCAAGATTCTGTCTTTCTCCTGGGCGTAAATGAGGGTTATGATTCTCAGGTGGGACAATCAGATTGTTTTGCACTGAACAATCGTTTGTTATTGCATTTGTCAAACAAGAGCTACCAACAATTTCAGCAGTACCATTATTTGTTGGCTAGAGAATATCTTTAGAAAAGAGTATTCTAAAATTCAGTTTATCAAAAAAATACCAGAAATTGTTTTTCATGTCCATCACAATTCCTGATTTCCTCAAGAAGTCAACTCCGAGGAGAGTACGATTGTCTTTAGCAGTGGTAGAAAATATAAATCAGTGTGGAAGGTTCGTCCATGCACTATGATCACCACTGTAGTTTTTAAAACAAATTATGTGGATTGTTGACCATCTACCAGACAGATAGCAAGGTCAATTTCTGTGAACTGTTGTTCGCGCTTCTTTAAAAAGTTAAAAATCAGCTCTCTCTTAACTGACAGACAGGCTCCAGTGTCAGCACAAACTGTTCCTGTAGCTTCATATACTTTAATGGCAAGTAAGGTTACGGGAGAAGTAAAATAAGTAAACATATGTATGGCATCAACTTGAGCATTTTCTTTCTTTGAAGAACAATTTGGACATTTCGATTTGATAAATCCGGGATGACCACAGCCATAACGATAAATAGAATTTTCCACGCGTCTTGGTGGACTACATTTTGAGTTAGAAATAGTATTGTTGTGAGTACACGAGGGATTTGTTTTATCAAATTTAGTGAAATGGGATTTCTGGAAGTCTTGACCGCAGGCATTCTTAGAGAATTTCGGTTTGTTGAATTCTTGCTATTTTGAGGATTTTACCACTTTTTAATGAGGCCACTTTATATTTTCACAAAATTCCAGCTATTCTGCTAACAGAATACGATCATTGAGTGTTTCCCAACATTCTAAATCATGATTTTTGTATTCCAGTGGACATTTTTTCTTAATTTGATTAGCAAGGATTAGCTCTTTAAATTTATGAAATGAACTAATTTGTCCTTCATTGAGCCAACCTTCAAAGTAAGTTCGAAGCTTGAAAAAGAAATCTTTCCAGGTGGAATAATTCCGTTCATCAATAATGTTATCGAACGTATCAGTCTCAAATTGTTTGTTATCTATAAAGGACGCATATTTCGTTATTTTATCATGTAGGTCCATTATTTTATCATGGGAAGTTGTATCTAAACCTAATTCCAATGCTAAGTTGTAGAGGTTATTTTTTTCCTTTATATAGAAAAGCTCTTTTTCCTACGCAGCAATTGAAAGGAAATATGAAGTTAAACAAGGAATATATGAAGGAACAATTACACTCATACCATCTCTTTTGACCATACAAAACAATAACTAAATTAGTCAAAACACAAATTATTTATATTTCCATTTTAAGAGTGCAAAAATAATAATAATAACATAGGAGATAAATGTATTGTCAGCAATGGAAAAAATATTATTTATATTCAGTATAACTTTATTCGTTTATACTTTAGATGGAAACATCACATATATCAGAAATTAATTTTAAAAACAGTTAATATTATCTACAAATATATATACGCACTTAATAAAAAAAGTAAGTGTAAATTTTTTTTTATTCAAGTATGAGTAAGTACTAAAAAGAATCAACTTAAATAATCTTTAACCACAAAATAGCATTCAGAGATACAAATTTTATACAAACCATCTGCTGAGATAGTTAAGATTTTTTTTAATTAATCAATTACCATCTTTGACGTTAGAGCTTTATTGCGCTCGTCTAAACTAGTTCTATTAATTTTAATGTACCCCCAACTTACAAATTAAAGAATTATTCAAAATTATGATGTGGAGGTGCTCGTGACCACTTTGTCACACCGCGGAACTCCGAAACATCACAACGTTGCCGTTGCCGTTGCCTGAACAAGAGCTGTCGAAGTAGATCACGAAAGCTACTGAAAGCCATGTGAACTAAATGAGATCATCTACCGGAGGTAAATGCCCCTTGACCGGAGTTAGGAACTCCGTTAAACATGTTAATACCACATTTTATACAATTGAAGTGATTAATGAATCATTAGAAAAAAAGTAATAAATCTATCAGAACGTTTTTCATAATACCAAAATACCATTCAGCTTCAAAAAGAAAACACATCGAATGCTAGTTTAGATTATCAGTTTCGGAGAGACTGAGATTTTTAATACTTAATGAGGCTTGGCGCGTCACTCAAGGGGACATAAATGGTATCAAAAACAAGAAGAGCTTTGATTTCGGTTCGCAAGCTTACGGACCAAGAAATATATCAAATAATATTAATTAATTTGTGCTTAAATAAAATACAGAAATACAATTTGAAAATCAACATAATACCTTAATTTTTAAAAGATATGTCCTTACGCACTTTAAATGATTGAGATCAAATAACAAAACAATATAGATAGTTCAATTTAAAATTAGCAACGATGAATATGCCATTAAAACAAAAGTAACAGAAATTATTAAATATTGAATAGTATAAAAACAATTCACAAAAGACGGAGAATCTTGATGAATTCAAATATGAAGGAATGTTGTATTTCAATGAAACATTTTCCGAGTACTATTGAAATAAAAAACAAAACAAAAAATGCGCAAATGTTATTACTTTTGTCTGGGAACAAGAACTGGTAAGAACAACCAAAACTAAACTGGTGATTTTTTGTAAATTTGGAAAACACACATTCTTCACTACATTTAAATGCGGATTTTTATCTGGAAATGCACAAATAAAAATTTATACTCGGTACAGGGGTCGATGTCCTGTACGAGTTAAGATTTTAATTGAATACTGAAGTAATCCTTAGGACGTCAACGATACAAGAAAAACGCTGTTTTATTTTTGAGGACTGATGCCTCAAAATAAAACAGCGGTGAGCGGTTTGAGGTGAGCGGTTCTCAAGATGAGAAAATAGATGACTTGTATCAAGACGACCCGTTCTCGGGATGAGAATAGAGATGAAATGTGGTGGCCAGAAAATTTGCTTGTGATCGTCGGGACGACTTCACTTTCGTTTCTTCAAAATTTATTTTCCTTTGGACACCAATGTGGTGGCAGGAAACTTTCCTTGTGATTGTAGGGACGACTTCACTGTCGTTTCCTCAGCAATTATTTTTCCTTGGGCACCAATGTGGTGGAATGTAAATTATTAGAATCCGTGCGGGAAGCAACAGGATACATGTTTTCAGGAACATATTTTTTAATAACTGCACTCACATGCTAAACAAAACAAGGCAGGACAAGACAATGAACCACTCAACATTTACTCGCGCAGCTTAACAGAATAGCATCATCTCATCCTACTCACAACCACAAAGAACTATGGTATGCGATACAAAAGAGTTTTATTTGAGTATTGGAAGAACTTTCGATAAGTTTTTACTAATATAATAATAATGTATAATCACGTGTTTCTTTATTTCTATATATTTATAGTAAATTACTTATGCAGATAGTGCATAAGCAAAATGTTATTGAAATACTCTATTAAAAGGTTTTTTTAAAAACCAAAAAATACAATGAGAATAAGTATTTCCAATAATTTTTATTATTTTATGCAAAAGAGAAGTGCAAATACTTTGCTCACGCACAAATATTAGCATAAACAGAAAATTTGTCAATATTTGCTAAAATCTTCCCCCTTTAGTTAAGATTAGTCAGAATTTTAACAATTATATGCAATTCATAATTCTTATAAATAAATATTAAATTTCCGATTTATCAAGGAATCGGTTTATGTTGGACAATAAATTGAGATGACGAAGTTCAGTCTTCTCTCATCTCAAGGTCGTCTCGTTGGGATGGATGAGGGCGATATACAACTACATCCAGCTAGTGAGTTCAAAGTTGTTTCCAAAACCACCAAAAAGCTCCCTACATTTATCATAGTTAAAAAAATCTTGATGTTTTATGCCAAAGTAATTTGTGATTAAAGAGGATTTTGAGCCTTAGGTAACTATGTCAATGCATAGACAATATAACTAGTTATAAATGCTGCCAACCTTATTGACAAAATATATGAGAATCTTTCAAATTAAGATAAAATTCCAAAGAGTATAAAGATAAAGGTTAAATTTTAAAAAAAATCCAGAGGTGATATGTTTGTCAATTGACGACTTTCGGCAGGTGTGCTATCTGACTTACTAAAGATTTAGAAATCGATACTATTTCTGAACATTCTAACCAAAGGATCACGCTCCCTATATGTGAAACAGGAAATTCTATCTTTCTAGGCATGAGTTGGAACACCAAAGGATGAATTAATTTAATGTTCAGTAAGTTTAGTTATCCATTTCTGAGCGTTCAGCGTCGTTATAGTTCAGAAAATTGGCACCAAACTCAGTTTATGAATTTTTTGTATGACAGAAATAAAGTTAGAATAGAACGCATGAAATTTACTAGTCCACTTCATCTCAATTAATTTGCCTCGTACTGATTTCCAGATAAGAATATCAACTTCGAGTTGTGTGGGAGCCACTTTTACCATAATGTATGCTTCATTTTTTTACTATAATTCTTGACATTCTGAAGTTAATGGAACTGTCATAATTTCAGCTTCGATTTTTCTTTTCACTCATAAGTTGCATAAGTCGAATAACAGGTAAAAAACTATATACGCAATAAGAATGATGATATTTTCAGCTATCTTTCTTACCTCCATGTCCTCCATTTCTCTCTCCACAATTTTATATTCGTAATTAAGTTTCCTAAAACAAGAATAAGACATTTATGTCAGATTCTTCAACTAGAATAAACTAATTAAAACGAAATTGTTGAAAGCAACCAATTAAAAATAAATCAAGTTTTTATGCAGATAAAAGCATTTTAAATAGGTGTCACCAAAAACTTTCTCGCTAATTTTTGGATGATGTCGTTTGCGAACATACTGAATGAATTTTAAACAGCTTGGGTTTTGCCTGATGTTTCTGGAAAAGAGAGAACGGAACTAAACACGTTTATAATTGAGGAAAATACTGGAAGATATTTTTGTATTAACGTCTGGATTATTTAAAGCCACTCAGGGCATTGCTAATCTTCAGGAAAGAGGATGCACAACAGTAAGACAAAACAGATGCATTTTTTTTAATCCTGAAGAATTCTTAACTGAACCAGCGATGGCGAGGGTAATGCGAGAAATGTGTGTATGCGAGAAATTTGTAAACCATTTTATAGAATGATTTGAGATGGTGAACTAATGAAATAAAACTCATATTAAAACATTTGTGTAGACGAATAATATGTAATCCTAATTTACTTTGTACATAGTACATTTTCATGTTATAAATGAAAGTGAATATTTTTGAAGATAAAGCTGATTTTCCAATGTCAAATTCTAACAAAGAAAGTATTAAAATTTCCCAGACTATTTGGGTTAAATTAATTAGCTATAGGTTTTTGATCTTGTTTTAAATACAAGTAATTAGTACTATTTGATTAAATATCCGTAAAATAAATTATTATTATGATTCAATAAATGAAGAAGAAAGAAAATCACTCAATATGTGGTATAGCTTGGTTAAAATTGAAATACTTGTTTTTCGAAAGTAATGCATAAATATTGTAGACCTGATGTAAATATTTTAAGAGCAGGATGTTTATAAATCAGAAGATTAATTTTTGAAATTCCACATAGAGATCCATTTAAATATGTTTCTTTAGAAGGTGCTTGTCAGGCGTAATTTAAGATAAATTCATGAAAGCTTCTAGCTTAGGATGAAGGGATCATTCAAAAATATCTATACAGTAAAAAATCTGTTGCTTAACTTGATTTTTTGTCTATAAAACGTAATATAGATATAAAACATGCCTTCAACGTTGTTAGGAGAAAATGAAAGTTGGATAATAAAAACTTTACGGTGGATAGATTTTACGCAACTGCACCCGATGGTTATTGGCATGGGAGTCAATGATGTTATAAAGCATCTACGAGAAATTGACAAAATAATATTATTTTGAAAGTTTAAACGAAAAAATGAAAATTATCGAGCCAATATACGAGTTGTTTGAGTTATGGGAATGTTATTTTGATTTTGATTTTTTTTAAAAATACATGAAAAATGAATATAAAAGAGAATTTGTAACTTCGTTAAAGCCTCTAGATGCTTTTTATGTGAACCAACAAAAGTAAAATACTGTATGAAAAGTAATGAAAAAGGACAATATATTGATGTATGCGCACTCTATCCTATTATAAACTATTACGATCATTATTTTAAAGTTAACCTGACCAATTAAAAGATTCTAAGAAATATCGCTAAAAGGCTACAATTTAATAAAATATAAATATTACCCTCAAGACAATATCATCAAGTAGAAAATAAGTATAAAAAAATGTAAAAGTTTTTACGAAACACGAACAAAAGAATGTAATCCCACATATTATGAGGGGAGTTTTATGGAAAATTGAACAACTACTGAAGTTAATTTAGCTATTTATAAAAGATAACAAATAAGAATTAAAAAATTTTAAAGTTTTGCATTTTGAAAAAAAATCAAATTTATTATTTAAAAAGTATGTTGGTATCGTAAATTAAATTAGAAACAAATAATAAATGGGCAGAAATATTTAACTCTAAATAATAATACAAAAAATAAGTAAAAGAAAAATTGAACAAAGAATTAGATGCAGTTAATCATTGAAAATCTTGCAATGAGATATAAGAATCTGTTTGCACTCATTATGGGGAAAGTTCAGTCAAAGAAGAAATGTGTTGCGTATTAAACTGTTATAGAAATTAAAAAAAAACTTTTATAAAAAATATATTGAATGATGCATTTAAAAATTTGAGTGTCATATTCTTAAATAAAGATTGAGTAGAAATGAACAATCGTATAATATATGATGATGTTAAAAATAACTTTGACACAAACACATATGTTGCATCTTTATCAAGATTACTTTTTACAACTAGTTTAGAAGATTGTATGAAATGCCTGATAGATCAGGAGACAAAGTAATATATTTTGATGAAGATAGTGTGGTTTATATAGACATTAGTTCAAATAAAACGGAAACTGGATGTATGTTAGCTGAAAGGACCGATAAATTGTATGATAAATGTATTATATTTGGATATTTAGAGCAAGCGAAGATTATGTATTGAATAACGGAACTGTTAAAGGAAAGACAAAAGGATTGAAAAGGCCTTATGGGAACGCAACCAAACTTTGTTTCACAGAAATAATGAATATTATTACCGGAGAAAAAGATTATATAAATGTAAAAATTTATAAATTTAAAATTCAAAAAGGTAATAAGATAAATAGAAAATATGTTTGGTTTGATAAAGGATGAATTTTAGGTCGTTTTAATACTGTGCCATTTGAACCTCAATATCGCATTCTAATATTAAAACCTCGATTTATCAATAGAGAACACGAAGAAAACTATTTATTAAAAGATATATTACTTTATACATAGACGCTCTGAAAACGCTAAACAATTTAGGACACTTATGAAAGTGAAATAAAACACATTAGCTCAAAAAATGGTTAAAAAACAATAATAGCAGATGAAAATTTGAAGAATTGTTTTGTTTCAGTACCAAAATATTTTAATGAATAATTAACAGTAAAAAATAAAACTGAATTATTTTGATAAAGACATTACTCAATAGAAATGTCCATATAAAGGGTAAAAATTACTGAAAAAGGAAGTGAAAGCAGTGAAGTTTGAAGTTGAAGTTTGTTTGAAATCTTTGTTCAAGATCCTTGATGACTTTTATTTTTTATCAATGAGCCTGAAATAATTCTTTTGTATTTAATGCTTTGAAAATTTATATTATTTTTATCTCATATTTTTTTATTATTTTTAGCCAAGGAAAAATAAGTAAATAAATTATTTCATAATTGATGTTATCTTGAATTGATTTTATTTTGTTATTTGTTATTTTGAATTATTTTAATCTCGTAAATTAAAGAAATTGTCTTATAAAATTTTAAGCGATGAAATTACATTAATTCTTTGATAATTGGTATAATTTTTTTTCTTCTTTTGATCTCATAAATCAAAGAATTCGCCTTTTCATTAAATAAATTTGAATTTAAAATTATAATTATGCGTGGAGCTTGGTTGCGATGCATGTGGGTTTATTTCTTGGACACTAAACTACAGTGTAAAAATTCACAAATATTATATAAAAGATTTTTTTAACTAGTTTGAATTTAAATCATATCATTATTCAACCTGAAAAAAAACTCCTTTTTTCAAAAAAAAAAGTTGTTTGTTATGTTTTTTAAT
Source organism: Argiope argentata (assembly GCA_026289955.1). NCBI lineage: Eukaryota > Metazoa > Arthropoda > Arachnida > Araneae > Araneidae > Argiope > Argiope argentata. The sequence continues at coordinate 2,166,107 of JAOUZG010020842.1, forward strand.
TTCAGTAATAAGGTGTATTTTTTATATTTTATATGATATTTGTGAATTTTTATACTGTAGTTTAGTGTACTATACGTAGCTCTATTTATTACATATCGGGTATTCCGATTACCTTCAAGTGCTGTTATTAGGAAAATATACTCTTGCATCATATATAAAAAGGATATTTCTCCTAATTCAGAATTCAATGATATGATTCGATAATGCATTGGTGCAGTTATCTTATTTATATCATCGTGAGAATTATAGGACTAAAGTCTAGTTAATGGTTAAACTTAATTTAATAAATAACTCTTTTCTTTTGACAAGCTTGTGCATGTGAACTCATTGTAACTCTCTTTAATAAGAAAATTATATAATTGCAAATCATTCTTACTTAAGAATAAAATCTCTCCTTTTTTGCAGTCTAATTCATAGGTAGCAATTATTGCATTAAAGAAATATTACAGACTTCAAATGACGATAAAAAATAAATGGTACTTACGTATTATACCGTCTTCGCCAATGGTTTAGTACCTCAATGGCGACGGATTTAAATTTGGCGATAAAGATCAACAGATTACACCATTTCTGGATTGCCATAACTGGCGATAAATTTGGACGGTACAATACGTAAGTACCCATTTATTAATATTTTTATCTCCAGAATAATGTAAAGGCATTTGAGGTAATGATGCATTTTAAAGCGATTTTGGCATTTAAAAATATTTAATTCTTTCACTTAACTGCAGATAAAAATGAAATTAAAAATTTAGTAATTCAGAGCTCGATCCGGACTTTTCTGTATTTGAAGGGGTTAAGAAACGCCAGTGCATGGGACTGAGGGGATTACTAGGAATAAATATAACTTTCAAAAGCGTAAAGGGAAAAATTATTTGCCAAATTACCATAATAATACATGCATAAAAATGAAGAGTGGGGAAGGAGTTAATATTTAATATCTAATTACCTCTAATAAAATGCATTAATTCATTAATCTTAAATGCTTGGGAAACCTAATCTTTTATTAATGCATTTGTCATATCTTACATAAAATAGTACGTTTGTATACATATTTTCTCTAATCTCTTCAGAAACAAAAACTTAGTATCTTATTCGCATTCTACATTGATCATTTCCGAACTATAGAAAAAAATTTTGTTCACGCGTTCTTAATCTCCTCAGATTCGAAATACATCTGAATTCTTGGTCATTGCTGTAATCCTTATAAAAAATTATTTTAAGTAGAGGAATATGTAAAAGTTGAATTTAAGAAAAAACCCTCCAATATTTTTCTTTTATTTATTATTCTAGATTTTTGTAAACTTTCTTATATAAAATATTTTGAATTTAGTTTCTACATTAAATTTATATAGCTTCCATTTTCAGATCAAGCATTAAGTGATAAGTGATAATATCACTTAACATGACACGTCACTCTGATGCAATCTGCGCTTTCTATTCATAGATTAGAACCTAGGATGAATTTTAACTATATATATTTTTTAAGTTAGATCACAATGCTAGTAAATATCAGGAATCTCTTAAAAAAGACTCACATTTCAACAATCATTCAATGGTCAGCAAAAGAAATTCAAAAAAAAAAATTACAAATATCTTAACTATATCAACCTAACAACATTTTTTAGAAATATGTTGTAAATTTTTAACAATGAAAAATAAATTAGCTTCTGGATTAAAAATAATAATAATAAGTGGTTTCCTTTAATTAAATGAAAAAAATTACTATTATGATACATTTTGAAGCTAAACCATAGAGTTCGTGTTTGCCCTCTGTGGAATTTCCTCGGAAACCCTCTGCCACCACTTCCGTTAGTAAAGATCCCTAAGTGCAAACATTTAGTTCTAAATACAAGGAAAAGAAAAAAGTGAAGGGAATTTTGTAATTTCTTTATTAAGTGTTTTTGTAATTTACTGACAGGATCCGGCTCTAAATTGCTGAAGTTGGCGGTGAATCTCTGCAACGTGTTAATTTAAACAAGACCGTAATTGAATCAGATCTATATAGAATTTACATTAAATAGGCTTACTATTTGAAATAAAATAAACTGATATATTTCAGATTTGAATAAGTTTCGGTGATTCTCAATATTTTATTACTAAGAATAAGTTTATTTCTGAGAATTAAATGGTTTTTATTTTTAATATAATTGATATCAGTCATGTCTTACATATTCTAAATAGAAGGCTTTTTATTTTTTGTTGAAGAATTTAATGGAACTTTTTTTAATATTAAAAATACATTCATTTTATATATTTTAGTATTAACATCTGAAACATATATGAAGTTTATTATAAACTAGCCATTAAACTAAACGCTTCTTAAAATCTTTCAATGAAATGTATTTTTGATAACTGAACAATTTTTAGAGTGTACTGAAAAAATTACGTTTGAAATGAGATTTGCGTGGAGTATTATGAGCATAGCGAACGATACGTTGCATAGGCTTTGAGATCATCGTAACCTTTGCTTTTATTAGCGATTCAAAAAAATTTGTAAAGTATTTAAAATATTTACATCCCTGAAATTGATAGTTGAAATTGACAGAAACTGTTTATTGTAAGTTTTATTTGAGAACAGTGCAGCTGAATTTCATCGATAGCAGTTGCTGTGAAAAGTATAACCAAGAGCCTTTTTAAGTTTTTAATTAAAGTGCTCAGTTTGCTTTAAATATCATTTAGCTTAGTTAATATTTGTGTTAGAATGAACATTGGACTCTAAAATCTATGTAGAAATCCTGTCGTTAATCTTTAATGCATCACAAAAAAAAACCGAACCGAAAGTTTTGATTATTATTTACACTTTCTCAAAGAAATCTCTATCCCTTCATCATGCCCCTACATAAAAATTCACAACTAAATGACGCTTATCTTTCCAAAAAAACTTTTAGATCAACATCTTTGTATATTGGATCAGTAAAATCATATTTTTTATTGATATAGCCAAATGTAGAAGTCGTTTTCCTTTATTGACGAGATAAATATTTGACTACTGTAACTTTGTTGTCCACGAATATGTTGTAAATATTATTATAAGAAAATCAGTGAATGGTGAACTATATGTTGTGATAGCAAATTGGCAATAATAATTAAGCTTAAAGCAAAAAAAAAGGGGGGGGGGAAAGGAAAATATAGGATGAATCCGGGCTAGAGACTTTTTCAAGGATCAACCTCAGGCAGTTGCGACAGAAAATGTAATAAAAGTACAATAATTTTAAGAATGTAAAAGTTATACGATAATGATAGAGCATTCTGATTGTGCAGCTAACTTTACAAACTGTACCCTTATTTTAAAAAAAAATTATTTTCCAACTATACTGAAGGCTGTTGTCAAAGTGTTTCAATTGCAATTTCTCGCGAACTATTTAGAAACTAGATATGCGAAGAATCATTATATGTTTATGAGTTATAAACATCCGTATGAAACAAAAAATGCTAAAACCGAAGCAATGTTTGTGGCTGGGAATTACTTCCGTTAAGATTACATAGTTAAGTAGTGTTGTTTCGATTCCTTAAGAAGATAAAAGAAATCTTGGGGGAACGCTGCTACTGATAACATATATTTTATAAGCTTCCAATGAAAGCAAATGTACGGATGTCGGCCATTTATTAGGGTGGGACCTTTTGACCATGGATTCTCCTTATTATTTTAAATATACAGATGTTCATTATGAAAATTGCTAAAGAAAACAAAGAAAATGGCGTCAATTGTATGACACAAAACAACCTTTAGTAATTCATATTGAATAATTACAGCCTCGTATAAAAATGAAATTTTCAAAAAATCCGAAAATCGGCTACAGAAAATGGGCATTGAAAGAAAATTTTTACGCATAATTTGGGTAAATTGTTGAAAACAGACTTACAAACAATCAGGCCTGCAGCTCTGCACACAATTCAAGAAGGATTTTTCACATTTTTCTGAAATATTGTAATGACTAATAGTTGTTTCAACGTCTGAAAGAATAAATTTTTAACTTTTAAAACAACAATTAAAAACTGCAATAAAATATACGAATTTAAATTATTCAAATAAATTAATTTAACTATTAAAATACTAGAAATAATCTCTGAAAAGAATTTCTAAAAAATCTTTCAAAATACACCATGTCGCATGCTCTGCTGCTAAGTGACTCATGGCAGTCACAGTTTCCAGGTAATTTGTTTTTGACTCAGAGTCAGGAATGTGGATATGATATGATGTAGAGCAGTTTAAAACTTAATACCTATTATGCATAACTGTAAAAGATACCTATGACTGTAAAAATTGAAAAAAGTAAAATAAAACCTGAATTTAAAAGCTCATATAGTTAAGAAAAACTTATATGTCTGCCTTACCAAAGAAGCATGTTTAAAAAATACTTTCAGTGTCTCTTACATATTTGTAACTGATTTTTTCAGAAATAAAATAATATTTTAGAATGGATTCATGCTTTGATTTTTCATTTTTTTGTTATTAAAATCTAACTGATATCATTATTATTATTATTCATTAAAGTTGAAATTAAAGTCTTATCTGTTGCACTTTTAGATGCTATCATTATGTACTACCAATCAATAACACTTTATCAATAGTGGTTCACGGTTACAACTATCAATGGGAAGAAAGCAAACATACAATTTTTTAACACACTTTTTAAAAAAATTGGCCCTTTTTTTTCTAAAATTGGGCAGTAATCTGGCCGACATCAGAACACGGGATCGTTAGATTAACAAAAGTTCTGTATAATTGGGCTTCTTTAAAAAATTCATTTCTATTAAATTATTACATTTATTCAGCAAAAAATACAAAATTAAATAGATTATTCCGTAAGAAATAATTATTTCAAATAATAATACAAATCCTGATCAGCAACCTTATTTAAGCCGTAAAATTTCATAGCCAAATAAAACGGAATCAAATGGATGGACTTAATCATCTCTTCTCAATGATAAGACTAAACTGATAAATTGTTTGATTTGAATCAAATTTATAATGATCAACTCTCATTAAATATTTCATTTCCATTTTTTTCTTTTATCCGTAGTTGATAAATAAAATTCTTTACTTTCCTCGTACATTTTGCAAAGAAATTCAGAGCTGATTAAACTTTAATGTTATTAAATTTTTGAAAACTTCAAACATAAATTGAAAACAATTATGAATGAACTGTAGTTCATTCATAATAAAATATAGAAAGAATTTTGTTAGTGAATAATGCGATGTATTAAATTAAAAGAAAAATAGAAGGAATCAAATGCCAAAATATGTAAAATTATATTATAATGTAAAACTCAGCAAGAACTCAATAAATTTGAGAAAAGTTTGAATATTAGTGAAATAATCTTACGCCGGATGCAATGTATATGAGTCACAATAAAAAGCAGTAATTTAGGGATAAAATAGTTTCATATCGTTTTCTTCTCCTGTGACAAAAAATAACTAAATTTGACTTCTCACAATAATTTTTTTATTTCTTTTTTCGGGTAATTATAGTTACAAATTGATATTAAATGCATAATTAGGCTTAATTCTATAGCTAGCATCATCAAGATAAAATAAAGAACATTTTTCCTTAGTTGCATAAAACTTTTACTATTAAAAAATACAGAATATATTCAGCCTCTTATTAGAGGTATTTAATAGAATATTCAATATTCTTCGAGCTTCTCCACAAACACAAGGGTTTGATTAAAGGGCTTTAAAAAGTTCACATGTATGGTTAAAAAGATTCAGGACAGTCTATTAATCTTTATCTATACTTATAATGAACTTACTTTAAGCAGGCCAGACCGTTTGCTTTTAGAGACATCAAATTTGGCATATGCATGCCTTTGAGGTCATTAATGTGTATATTGGAACCTTTTTAAAAAAATTTTAGCATCTTAAATAATTAAAATTAAGCGAAATTTAATATTTTTCCACGATAACTTTGAAAAAAGTTTACAGTGTATATATATATATATATATATATATATATATATATATATATATATATATATAATATAATATACACTGAAGTGACAAAAGTCATGGGATAGCAATATGCAAATATACAGATGGCAGTAGTATCGCAGCGAAAAAGTATAAATGCGCAGTTCGTTTTCCAGAGCTTTCAATTGTCTTCAAGTTATTCATGTGAACAGGTTTTTCTTGGTTTATGGTGACACGACGAGAATTAACCGACTTTGAACGTGGAATTTTAGTTGGAGCTAGACGCATGGGTCATTCCATTGCGGATATCGTTAGTGAATTCAAGTGGACTTCATGTACCCATACAACGATGTTATTTTTATGGATGACAATGCGCCATGTCACCGGGCCAGAACTGTTCGCGATTGGTTTGAAGAACATTCCGGACAATTCCAGCGCATGATCTGGCCACCTAGATCGCCCGATATGAATCCCATCGAGCATTTATGGGACATCATCGAAAGGTCCGTTTGTGCGCAGACTCCTGCACCATCCACACTTTCACAATTATGGAATACAGAAAGCATGGCTCAATATTCCTGCAGAGGACTTCCAACGACTTGTGGACCCCATGACACGTCGAGTTGTTGCACTTCGCCGGGCAAAAAGAGGACCGACACGATATTAACAGTCATCTCATGACTTTTGTCACTTCAGTGTATATATTCAATAAAATCGTGTGTTATTAGATTCTTTCAGTCTTAGAGAAAAAATCAATTCCTGACCAATTAATGATCTGAATTTTTCCAAAACTAATAATAAAATGATTGTCCTTATGTGTTTATTTGTCAGTATGTGTTGGTGCTCTACACAGAAAACATATGATCTAGAGCTATCATACTTAACATCACACACACACCTAAATGATGTTCCAATCAGTTAACAGTGGAAAGCGGTTCCGCCGATGCGATTTAGTACATATTCGGGAGTCATAAAACTTTTTAGAATCATATTAAAGATTTTTTAAAATTTATTGATGCCGAACTTCTAAATAATTTGTTTATTTTTAATGAATTTTTTAAAAAAATATTATAATCACATGTTGCAGCAATTTACTTCATTAAAAATGAAAGCAAAAATTAGCCTGCAAGAGCACATTAAGAAAGTACAAGTGCGTAGTAGTCATCTTGACAAGAACTAGAAAATGAATGATTAAACTAACTCGTATTGCAAACTAAAATAAGTAAAGTGTGATCAGCACTTGTTTAATGGGAAGCGTAATATTATGGAATAAACATAAAATATGATAATTTCTCCATAATTGAAAGGCATCTGATTGCGGATTAAAGAAATATATCGAACAATGAAAAAAACGTAAGGCTTGTATAACAGTACGAGTTACTTGACTATCGGAATTTGAAGTTTAAACACCTTTTGCTGTAGAGGTTATTAAGATAGCAAGGTACATATGTATCTGAGTGTCAATTTTAGAAAGCCTAACTTCTGACGAACCAGATGGTCACTCAAAGCGGCTGGTACTTAATGAACTTATAAAGCACTGGAATGCTTCACAGGAATAACACAAATAAATCTCTTGAGCTTCTATCACTATTTGAAAGCAATTTATGTATAACTGAGCTTCGGGCACGGCACGTCAATTTTCACAGATTCATAAATTGTTTTCAACTGCTTTCAGAATATTTGGTGATATATTATGTTTGTGGGCAGAAAATTAATTCGTTCTTTTCTGTTTGGAAGGACCGTGATCTTACCTCCGAGGCACAGATCTTTATTTGAGGAATACATCGTCAATCCATCGGCGCATTTGAACGATTCCATGGAAAATTCGACTTCGCACAACTCCAGACACATCTGAAACGTGGGAAAATATCACCTTTTATATTTATTTCTTTTTTATGAATGAATTTCATCATCATATAATAAATGGGATACCTTAAAAGTTAAAGTGTGTCAGAAAACGAAAAGGAAATAAAAAAGAAGAAGCTTGTTGTTCGCTTCGGTTATCGCGTGCACAAGTGAGCGGATTTATAAAAATGCATTATTACAGAATAATTCCTTTTCTAACATCTAAAATATCAAAACTTCGCGAATAAAAGTAAAAGTATATCCGAAATGTTTGACCGTCACAATATTATTGTCGCTTGAAACTTCCCAAGGACGAAAGGAAAATGAAATGACAATCTTTTACTACATGAAATACGTCAAACATTTGTAAAATTTGGGTAACTGGTATATTAAACAGGAAAAAGCGCTGGATATATATTATGTATCATATATAAGATAAAGCGATTTTTAATATGAACGAATGCGATCAGTAATAATAACTAATGTAGATAATCCATCCTATTTTTAACATTGATCTCAAATGAAAAGCGTCTTGTAAAGTGAAATTTACTCATTTCGTGAAAAAGAGAAATGTTTATATTTGAGAGATGGAGAATAAAATAGGATAATATAATTTTATTAAGAATGATATCAATTTGAGAACACATTTATCCCGCGTTACAGGTGAAGCTTAGCATACCGTTAATTATGGCAGCTCTATTGGCAAACCATTCAATATAGCAGCGCATCAAGAACCGGAAAGTAAGTCGCAACAGACTCTCCGACCCTTCAGGAAGCATAAGGAAGAAACCATGTAAATGAATGATCGGATCACCGCATCAGCGACACTGCCAGAAACTATGTGAGTTCTAAGGATTATCACCGGCCACGATACAATCCTTCACGTAGGAAGTACGTCTCGTCATCGATGGAAGGAGCCTAAGTCCCACCTATTAATATATCCTCCAGGGTGGTTTCCTGCATGGCCATCCACCATGCAGGAAGTATCTCATTCTCTTTTCGAGGTGCTTTCTGGGGGGTGGGGATTAAACCGGAAAGTAAGACTACGTTAATAGTTTGGAAAATTCTATCATCATCAGAATTTATGAAAATTCTGATGGATCTAAATGTTATCCATGAACTAATAATATTATACTACTATTATGAGGCATGGAAGATATAATAGCCGTTCATTTCATCCCAATAGGTGAAGATGTGTCGGCGAACTAAACTGAAACCAATTACCGGATCTAAACGACGTCAAAAGCTGCAAAATATTGTCATCCTGCAACAAGATAACACTCGACCCTAATTTGCTCAACTGACTGCCTAAACAATAAATGAGTTGGGATTCGAAATGCTGGAACATCCGCCATACGATTCGGATCTACTTCCAAACAATTTTCATGTCGAAAAGAGCGCAAAGGGGAAGATTTCCGACCAATGAAGAAGTTAATTAATAAGGTTCAAAATTGATTATAGAGGTAGCCAATTTTTTTCCTCTCCCGAACGAAAAAAAACTTATGAAACATTAGGAAATGGTCATTGAAGTCGACGGTAATTATGCAGAAAAATAATGCATGTTTCAATTTTATATCACTTCATAAATATACCTTACAGCCATAATAAATGAACGTTTTCGCAAATGTCTGTTTTGTCTCTCCTTCACATATACATGATTTTTATGCGGTTCCTGACTCGAAAGGTACTTTCTAAACTGTTCGCGGTAGGTATATATCTTCAATTAAAAATTGTCAGTTTGACAGAAATAATAATTTTATATCGTTTAATTACAATAATCGCACTTCTCAAAAGTTTTTAAAGTTTAAATTTTATGCAGTTCTTTGCTCCCAAATAATATTCAATAAACGAGCTTGATACTAATTTTTAATATAAAATCTTCAATTATTTGAAATCAAATTCGACCGAATTATAAAGATTTAATATCATTTTTTCGGAGAAAAAAATTTCATTATTTTAAGCCCGTAGTATCGGAAACAAAATTTAACATTAAGAATTTTAAAAAATTCTTAACAGAGCTTTTAAGGTTTTTCTGAGTAATAAAATCCAGAAGAGTAACCGATAAATGACATATAAATTTCAATTTGTCTCCAAACTGAGGTTTGGGAAGGTATTACCTGACGTGAATTAGGGCCTTGAAATTTTTCCACAGCCTTTGAGGAGACGTAGTCAAAGCAGTTTGTTTGGTAGGGAGGAGGCAGCAGATGCTCTTCTTCGACCTGAAGAAGAATATTCTTTTAATTCTGTGTCAATGCAAGAGTGTGGACACATTTTATGATCTGTCCACCTTACGTAAATAAGTAACAAGTTTCTCTGTATATTTTTTGTATACTTTCGGTGTATTTTGTATAATGGTTTGTTCTATTATTATAGTGAATTAATTACACTTGGTTTTGCATTACACACATGTCCATAAATTATAGTCATTTGTATCACACTCATGATTAGAAACACATAAAACTCTATTATTATTAAAAAAAACCCTCAAGAATACTATAGAAACTAAAACAAGCAGCGAGATGACATCTATAATAAGCCACTCTGACCAGATTGTAAGAAAAGGATGTATCAGAAATTGTAGCAAAGAAGCAAAATTTTTCGCAACCACTGTGTACGCCGCTCAGTGCCGTAACTCGGGTAGTTATGACACAAAGGACATATGGGATGATTCTTAATGCGGTCGTCTGAAAGGCGAATACACTCAGATGGAAGTACCCGAGGAACCTTTAGCCGCTAAAAGTATTATATCAAGCTTTTGGCAGCAACTCCAAGATGATGAAGATGTCAGTCTACTTTACAGTGCTTCAGACAACGCCGAATGGTGACCCATATTTGACAGCAATTTCCCGAAACAAAGATGTTAAAAAAGATATAAAAAAAGATTATGCTTTATGGTATGACGGAACACATCACGAGACCTCTCTCGTCGGCTACCTTCAGCCAAGGGTGCGGTCAAGGTAAACTAAGTACAATCGTTTGGGACATATTGGTCTCTATGCTTATGATCAGATTTTCTTTCCTTCACCCGCCAATTCACTGTAGCCGGCGGTTGGCCGGGAGTGCAGAACACGCAGTGCGGAATAATAACAGGGGGCTCGTTTGTTTGCTTTTCCAACGAGCCCTTCTTCGGTTTCTCGTCTGATTCACTTCTGACTTTCATATGGAGAAAGTCAGGTTCCTTTCTGCCTCCCAGGAGAACATCATTGAACAGCACCGCTACGAGGGTGCAAAATCGCTCGTTTGGGGGTACAATCGCTTGGGATTAAAATGTAGAAATCGGAGCAATAGCACGCCAAATTTATTGAGGCATCTTTCTGGAATAAAGTGTAAGTTGCTTTAAGTGGGGCATGGGCACAGTATTTGTGTATATGGATAAAAAAAAGCCAGTCCTCACCTTAGGAAGATCGTTAATGGATGGTTTCAATCGGGATATATCATTTATATGGTACCTCCAGCATTCTCACGTGACTTGAATCCGATATATAATGTGTAGGATATGCTTGGCCCTAGCCCGTAAACTCTCTCCTACTTGTGTATCGGAAATTTAAATACCATTAATCGTTAAGCAGAATAATCTTTTCCACGATCACCTCGGAAATTTGATTTTCAGCATGCCTAAGAATTGTATCTAATTTGTCCCAGGCATTATATTTCAACGTCTGGGAGACATACAAAGTATTAACCATCTTACTTATGAGATAAAATTAAGTTTTTTTTTATATTGAGATAATTTTGGTTATTGCTACAAGGTGCAAAAATATTAGATTTTAGTAATGATATAAGCTACATATCAAAATAAAAATAACTGATTATATTTAACCAGCAGTTAGGGATAATTCTCTGGGTCTTTGACTCCGATTATAATTTCAAATACTTTTTGAAATAATTCAAAATTATTATTTTTTTCCAATCCTTAGTAGAGTTTCAGTTGGTGCACAAAGAAACGTTTTTATTGAAATAAGAAAGAAACTATAAAAATTGAAATTTCATGTCAAATTGCAATCTTCGTATATTATACGAATTTTCTCTTAAGCTGTTATTATTCTTTCAATTCTCTATATAATTAACGATTACTATTTTTTTCATTTGAATGCATGGCCCAATTTTGCCAATTTTTCTTTTATAAATAAGTCAACTTCTAAATAAGTCAAGTGAAGCCTTCAATCTTTTTCTGTAAATTTGATTTAAAGAAATTGAAATTGACAAAACAGTACTTTACGGTGTGTTCTGAGACAAAAATTGATTGAAACTATTTCGATGATTTTAGTTTCCATTAGGAGCTAAAATATAACCTCTATATACCTTTAGGAAAATATGTGAGAACATATCGGAGGAAACATCCTCTTTGCTTTTTGTCTGAGATTTTAGAGGAATTCTAATATTTTGTATGATAAGAAATCTACCTTTGCCCTTCAACTTGCCAAGAAGAAATCTGATTTTATTTATTATCCTGTAAAATAAAAAAAGAAATAACACTGTACTTGCCAACTGGACTGGAATCTTGTAATAATGTCCTTGTTTTATGGGATGGCCATCAGTTACAGGATTCATGGGTTCATATGGCGAATGAATGCCCAGAAAAGCTTGAGGTTTACCCAGCGGATAAAAAAGCCCTGTTTTGTAAAGTCTGAGTCCGTACGAGGCATATAGTTTCGTTTTGTAGAACCCTGAGAAGAAATAAACGAATTACAGGATCTTGATAAAAAATATGTATAGGGTGCGTTTAATTAATTTATAACTTAATCTGGAATTCTGATGTGACAAGTCGGAATAGAAGACAATAGCATCAAAAGAAACAAAAACTGAGATCGAATATTTCAGCGAACGCCTCGTTTAGTGAGTAAATTAAGTTAATTCTAAAATTAATTTAGCAAAGCCAATGAGTTCATATGTTAGCTATCGTGAGATTAGTGAGTGCTGCTCTATGACTCAGCCGAGATGCCATGAGATAGCATCAGAGCCTTTTCTGCTCTGTCTTACTGCGTTTCGATAGCATAATGCAACCCCAAAGCTAACTTCTGTGTGAAGCAAGATAATTCGCGATTATTACATTTTTTGAAAAGTGCTGGGTAGTCGGCGTAAGTGTTTAACAAGAGGTTTTATTTAGAAATATCTTTTTTATTTAGTTGCTCTAAAGTGAGGGTTTTTCCTTTATTCTTATTCGTTGAAACATATTCCATATCCACAATTGTCGTCTAAAACTTTTGAGGAAGTCAACATTGTTAAAATATGCTTATGGGACGTATATTTTACTTGTATACACAGTATCGCTGCCTTGGCTGTTTTAAATCTCCAATAATACAAGGAAAATGAAAAAATAGTTTTAAATTTTGTTGCTAATATGAAATTTGAATAAAAATGGGGCTACATTTATTTTTCAAAATTTACCAAGAATCGGCAAGGATCTCATTTTGTAATACGCTAACTTTGATTCTGAAATAATAACAAAAATTCGTTAAAAGAGTCTGAAAATAACTTAGAATTGTTTATTATTATGTTTGAATTTTAATGAATTTAAAGAAACTGGTGATTTTATTTTCACTTAATATAATTGCAAAATTGTGCAATTTAAAACAGTTACATTTTTAAAAAAACATTTGAATTAATCAATATGTTTTAGAAAATGTTATCTTTTCATCCATATATTTTTTATACGATTTGCAATTTGAGCTGGCACATCATTTGGGAATCATTTTTTTTCTTGGGAGAGAGAAAACAAATCACAGTTTGATTTGTTAGCAATTCGATCTAGCGAATTTATAATGGAGAACAAAGAAAAATGTCGTTTAAAATTATATGTTATATTAAATGAACTCTGAAATTCTCTCATACTTGCAAAAAATAATTAGAATTCGCAGGATTATTGGCTTGTTGTTAATCCTTGAATATAATTTGTAGTTTGTTTGTTTTTTTAAATACAAGCAGTAAAACGAATGATAAGCAAAAGCGTAAGATAATAATTAATTCTGTATTAGACAGCAAGTAAAAATATCTAAAGATCAAAGTTACCTTTTTATGAATTTTCATTATCTATACTCGATATATAAAAAAGAGGACAAACTGTAGAAAACTTATTGTGAAGTGAAAGCAGCAAGAAAGAAGAATTCATATAAATCGAATAAAATATTATTTGAAAGCCTTACCAATTTCTTTGGTTTCCTGAGTAGAGTCACTCTTGTATAAATGCAAATTATCAGAGTAACATTTAAAGTACTTGTTTTCAAATTTTGTGAATGTCCTCGATTTGGAAGTTCCTCTAAAATCGGAAAGAAATAAGAAATCCATTAATACCTCTAATATTCAGAAAATTCATCAGAACAGAATAAAATAAATAATTAAAGTCTGCATTGATTCTTCTGTGTTCGGACTGCTGAGAGAAAGTTATTTTCCCATTTTAAAGATCATATTATTTCAATGACAAAACCAAAATGGTTATACATGTATGTTGAGCTCAATGTATCTATGGGTAAAGCTTGGACCAATTTAGGCTCAAGTTCAGTGATGTTATCAAACGGCTTGTGCAGTCGGCTTACTGAAGCCGAGGAAGAACTAAAGATAATTGTTACACTGCCACTGAACTTGGAGCAGTGAGCTGTAATATCAGCTCCGGCAGCCAATAACAGCATTTTGGAAAAGTTCTCTCATTTAGATTAAAAATTAATACAAAACCCGTTTTAGAATTCTCGAGTCGCGTTGACCATCTCCTAGACGAAGTTCTCAAACACAGCTTAAGTGTGACTTTTTGAATTAATCCAAAGGATTATTACGTTTTCTTTTTCAATTTGAATTTTCTGTCAAATTTAGGAAAGCTTTGGTGATATGAAAAACAACATTTTGAAATTTTTTTAGGAAAGACTCTAAATTTCAGTTGCAAGAAAACGGTCTTTTCTAGTTTGCATTCTTATGAGATAAATGTCTTAAAAATTACGATAGCGTAACAATATACTTTCCTTTCCAAAATCCCTTTTTTCAGCAATTACTTAAGTAAAGGATTATTTTCAAAGGTCTATATTAAATCATCTTATTATAAATTTTTCCTGTGCGTTCTAAAATTGAAAACAAAATTAAAACATTATTTATATATTCTGGGTGGTTGGGTTTTTTTATATATAATTTTTGAATTTAAACAACAAAATTTGAAACCCAAAAGTCGCGAATGAAATACATATTGATTTCCTTATTCATATAAATTTCGTTTTTCTCTTAAACCAAATGATTTAAGCATTATTTCCTTCATCATCAAATAGGAAAATCATTTTCTAAAAATAAATGGGTTACAGCAATTATTTAAACTTCAATGTTTCCGAATATTCTATTAAAATTATATTTATTTTAGAATTGAAATATTACATTGGATACAAATTGCAGAAGTGACGATTCTTACCCGTAACTCTTGAAAAGTTCTGGATCGTCAGGGGCATCCTGAAGTAAATGAGATTGCAATATGTCATCAATGATGGAGGAATAGTTTTTCTTTGAAGCATTTAGAGGAATCTAAAAAAAATATTTTCATTAAAATTAATTCAGTGTAAAAATGTATGCACTTTTTGAGAACTATTTCATGCAATGAATTGATTTTTCGTTCTCTCTTAATAATCCAATCAAATTATACTTTCCTATAGAATAAATATCCAAAAATTGAGATCCTTTGCCTCAAATTGTAATTTATCACGTGAAAAAATTATTATTTTTAAGCCAATGTTTGAATTAACTAATTTGTCACCAACTAGTTTAAACCGGTTTGAAACAATTACATGACTATCAAATTATGTATGCGTCCTTTAGAAACACAATAGTTTTTTTTCATATCAAAATAGTTCAAGCTTTAAAACTGTTTCTAGACGACAGAAAATTTCTCTTTTTTTTACGAAAATCTGGTTTAAAATGGCTTCGAACGATTATGGGATTATGGGTATTGCGTAATCATTAGTTTCTAAACCATCTATGCTTTTTACATCTTAAAATTTTCCGTATACATACCAATTTCTTTCTATTTATTATAATACATATAAATTGTTAGATTAGTGTTGATTCTCTGTTTTGTTCTATTTGTTCCTTAGGGCGATAACTTCTCGCCACTCATGGCCTTTATTAGCCGTACAAGAGAAACGGTTATACGGCATATATTCACGCCTAATTGTAATCTTTTGTTGACGATAAATTTTCAAATGTAACAACCTCTTTATCAGTTTTTTATAAACCTAAAATATAAAAGTTGATACCGTCAATGCGATACATCGCCAATTTTCTGTCCTTGCATTTTGAGGCTTCAAAAACCTCAAACCAAAACATAATGTCCTCACATGATAGTAACAGGTATTTTGGTGGATAGAAACATACTTATGTAGCTTTCCTTCTCCACTGAAGGTGATGGGTTGAAATTATATCTGACGATGTACACATATATGAGGGTAATTAAATATTGCTTAAGTGCCTGATGCTATTTGAAGCAGCGTATTAGTGACTCAGTTTACTTAAATGCAAAGATTCGTCAGAGATAATTCTTTAGCATCATTAATCTATCCTTATATCTCCAGATAATTTGTTAGGATTTTCGATTTATTGGTCATGAATTAAAAGTTTTGCTAGTATAGATAACGAGCCATGCCTATCACCATCATTCACAATTTTTCTGCAGAATTAAAAGACTCCGGTCTTGTATCCTCCAACTTCGTTGCTGTTATTGGATGTGTTTCTAGTTCCAAAGTACCACCTCCAATATTTCCTCACAAATAATTATTTAAGGTTATAAAAAGTTTATTTCAAAGCACCATGCAGACATAAAAAAAATAGGCTCATATTTTAATTTCGAAAATAAAGATCCTTATAAAATTTCTTTAAAGAAAATAAATTTGTAAATTGTGCAAAAATTATTAGAACTTTCTGTAATAAATATAATAATGTCCAATATGGCCAATATATCTTTAAAAACTCTGCATTTTTTAACGAAAACTAATTAAATAAATAAGAGAAAAACTTTAGTCCTCGGGCATCAAATTTCGCCATTTAAATTATTAGAAAAAGTTTCACTTCTTTTAAAATTATTAATATTATTAAATCACAGAATAAGTCTCCAAAAATACCTCTAACAGGCTGTTAGCTCTAACAGTTACTCCAAGGCGACTCTTCAAGTCCGCCGATATTTCTTGGATAAGCCCCAACATAGAAGTCCGAATCACACAGAGCTTTTTAAACAATCAGAAGCCACTTTTTCGCACTCTGAGCTCTCATTTGAAAACCCTACTCTTTCCTCCTTCGAAGGAAGAAAATCCGTACTTTACTTCCATTAGAACTCTGCCTCCAGTTTCTCATTGATGAATTTGAGTTCCTTGTCAGTCAATAGCTGCTCGACAATGCTCTCTCATTGGTAAAAATCTAACAGATGGAGTGTCTGTGAGGAACCTTTGAGGTCGACCATCTTTTGATAAGTCACTTGCAAGCATTTGGCAGCTCACTTGTTTGCAGTTCACTTGGATTTGGCATTTAATGACAATAGTTATTGGGGATTGATAGCGCCTAGTTGACTTGAGGAATGTCTTCATAAAAGAAAGCAAAGTTGAGCCTCAGGATGTTTCACTGTTAATATCCCTTGAAGATATGATGGATCTATTTGAAACGACAGAATCCGCGTTTACCCACACCTGGATATAGTAATGATTTTCCTGATAGAGTGACCTCTCCTAGTGAAAAGGATCCACATCTGGTCGGTCAGAATGCACTTAGCCATGTAAAGGAAAGCGGAAATGTTATACCAGTAACATTTGAAAAGAGGAAGAATACTTACACAATAAAATATTAGAAGAGAAATGTTTGATAAATTGTAACAAAAATATTAATACTTATATAACATTTTCAACACAGTTCTTAGAAGTGTTCTAGGGAGTGGTAGAAGCTTTTGTTCAACTAAATACTGCGTCTATGCATATGCTTTCATCTAAATAAGGAGAACAATAGGAATGGCCGTTTTGTGGTAGATTTGGTTTGATATTGCTTTGAAAATAAGCAAAAATAATAACTTAAATATTTTAACTTATATATTTTTAAACACATAAAACTCACACGCTTTTAATCTCATAAATGTTTTACCGTATTAAAAAATCATTTGATTGAAACTGGGTTCTTTTTTTTCGTATAAGTTATTTAAATGCTTTCATATTTTTTAAGATTGACTTCTTTTAATATATATTCAGTATTTTATTATTTAATGAGGTAAATCTCACTTAAATTTATAATGTAAGGGAAATTATCATTTTCAGAAAGTTAATATTGAGCATTAAGATACTGTTTTCCTGCACTTTTGTTGATAATCCATGATAGACCTTTGTTTCCTTCATATTGCTAAAAGCTTAAACCCAAGCGCACTGCTTTAGTAATAAATATTTTTTTAAAAAAACATCAGGCCTATATAAATTTTAGATTTCCATATTTTTGGGTCATATGTCACAAATTTACTTTTTCTGGATGATCTAAATATTAAATTACTCAGAAGTAAGATATTACATTCCTATATTAGGTCAGAGATTGAAACACGTTTAAAATTTTCAGTCAAAGAGGAACGAAAAAAAATCCATATCTGACTTTCAAAACAGATTTATTTGCTTAACAATGTAATAGTTTTAAAATGGGGAAAGAAATACCTTGTAACGAAACATATGATAAAAAATAAAATAAAGATGACGTATCCAAATTACCAAACATCTCATAATTGGAATACGTCATTTGGAGTCAAGAATTTCTAATTGTCTTGAAATAAGAAATTTTTTACCTTTAGCTTGAGCTAAGGATCAGTATCCAATGCTGAAGCACAATATACCTTCATATTTGAACTTATGTAACTCCTTTTTGTTTGGAAATAGAAAAATCAGAGTTTGAACAAAAAAACCCCATTAATTTATAATATGCAGATGTTACTAAAATCTCTTAATAGGAGTGAAAAACCTTGAAGGAAAAATATTAGTATTGCTTAGTAAACCTTGAAGGTAGTGAAATGAGACAGATATTTCTTTTTAGCACAGTAAGCATATTTTAAACACTTCAGAGCACAGAAACTTCCCAATTCTGTCCGAGTTGAGAACGAATTGAGTATGAAGAAAGGTTATTTGGTCGAAGGGACAACATTCTTCTCTATCTCTGAGCAGTAGTTCAGTTTCGAACAAAAAATATAATTTTTTACTCTCAGTTGGATGGGTCATATTAAAATTTCCTTTAAAAATAAAAGTTTCCATTTATTTTTCTGAACTTTTTGAAATTTTGATGAATGGTGATAGACGTAATAGATAGTTGGGCAAGTATGCAAGTATTGTCAACTTTACGTAGGTATCGATAATGGTCAATTTTAATAAATTTGTTCAATAAATTTGAAATAAATTCAATTAATAAATGATTTGGCTCATTTGAAATTTAATAAAAAGTAATAAATGAATTTTCTGACACTGCCTTTTTAATAACTTTCTGTGATATGTATATGATCCATGAAGTGTCCCTCTACGGGAGTCACTTTAAATGTTTGAATGAGAAGCGTCTGAAGTGGAGGTTGGATTTCCGCGCCCTGGAGAGTACAGCAATCGTGCCAGATGGTTAGTCGTTTACGTTGAAGGGCATGCCTTTTACTGGAGGAGTTGTGTCGCTGCAAGTGTTGGTCCTTAGGATTCAAACATTGTTACCAACAATGCTGAACGATCACCAGGGGGCCTATCATCCAACTTTTTTCGTGTGAATAAGAACTGATCGAAATAGTTGTCAGTGAAACGTCACGTGAAAAACTTTCAAAAAGAAGTCAAAGGCAAGGAAAACTGGATTATGTCAAAAAAATTTGCCTTTTTATACATACAGGAAAGTTTTTAGATAAGA
The DNA here is from genome assembly GCA_026289955.1 of Argiope argentata. Lineage (NCBI taxonomy): Eukaryota > Metazoa > Arthropoda > Arachnida > Araneae > Araneidae > Argiope > Argiope argentata. The sequence goes on from JAOUZG010020842.1 coordinate 2,185,716, forward strand.
AAGTGAAACAACATGCAGATAAATACAAGGGAAAATTCTTACTAATTGAATGGTTAACATTTTGGGTTAATTACTTAATCTTTTAATTTGTTAAACTTTTTATCATTAAACAATGAAATCAAAGAATATTCATACAACTATTCACCGTGTTTGATGAAAATTATTGCTAGGAAGTATACGTCAAGATGTGATGTTTAAGAAAATAAAAGCTTGTTTCACTTTTTTTTTTTGATTTTCTGCAATTAAACAATAAGGTGCTCTTACTGCTAAATCACGAAGTATGGAAGTAACATGCATGTCAACTTATTATAAAATCAGATATCAGCCTAAAGAGGGTTTTTTTTCATTCTAGATTTTAAAAACTATTTCAAAATAAACTATTCATAATAATTTTTTACTAATATATTATTTTAATTCATGCACAGAATAATTGCACACATAAGATACTTTATTTATTGTTAAAAATTATTTTTATTTAATTTTTATTGTTAAATATTATTGAATGCATCTGTAATGATAATAAATTAATAATTTAAATTATTATCTTCACCTTAATGCATTTTAAAACATGTAAATTATTATATTTTAGCAGTCGCAAAAACTATTTATTCTTTAAAATCCTGGAAATCATAAAGATCAGAGGATAATTAGTTAAATTCCTAAACATATGGTCACGATTTTAATGACTGAAAAGAAATTGAACATAATAGGTATTAAGAAATTGAACGCCTATTCTGGATTAGTATTATTGAAAGATCAAACAAGAATTAAATTTCTTGTTTAATCTTTCAAAGTTTATTTTATAGGCATGTGAAAACTCTCATAAAGTGTAAGCAAAAATCTGCTTATTCGACTGAACATGATCGAGAAATAAATTATGTTCTGACCATTCATTGTGCCAAATTTCAACCAGCAATTTATCATCTGCTGTCATCGCCACTTTTTAATAAGACTATCTGATATATTTGCTACGCTACTTAACTTCCCGTAGAAAGAAAAATATTTCTGAATGGAAATAAACGTTTCATTTGGATAAATCTCCTAAAGAATTCTAGCAAAAAAAACCCAAAATTATTAATGGTAGATGATGCCTAAACATTCTGCACTTCTAGTATTTTTAAGATAATTATCATTTTGTTTATTGCATGTAATTAAAAATTAATAAAATTTGCTGATTATTAAAATTAATTAATCACTTTTTTATTGTGATATGAATAAAAATTATTAAGATTTGTCATTTTAGAAATTGCATTATTAATTATTTTATAACTAATTGCATTATTTTGGTTTTATGTTTTTTATTGTCCTTTAAATATTAATATGATTCAAGTATCACTTGAATAAACTTTCGTTCTTTTGCATAAACAAAACCAATTGAATAAAACTATTTGCATATTATTAGTTTCATGAGGAGAAACTTTGAACATTGATCTGCATCCAGTATTTTGCAGCATACACTGCTCAGAAGCACGTCCACAATGATCACTCACCAGTGCGAAATAATACCAAATGAATCGTCAATCTTTAAGCCAAAATACTTCAACTTAATTTTTTTTTCTATTATGTATCGCTAATGGCCTGTATATGTTAATTAATGAATACTCTAGCATACACTACCAATGTACCAAATCTTATCCCGAAATCCATTTCTCAACTTTTTCATTTCCATCAAGAGAGTAATCGCAAAATAAAGCTGATGTATGTTGATTAATATTTTGCTGATAACATTTTGTTGTTATAAATATTTTTGTTGAATCTCTTTATCATAAAAAAGGAACTAATAATATGAAATGAAAACCGAGTTACTAACAATCAGCAGAAATGGAATTAGATCATTTTTACAGCATTTAACTTGTCGCCAGTCAGTTGAGCAACTTGTAGCTTCGTCGGTGCGCCATGAATTTCAAAAGAGCCTATGCGGAATTATAAGAACAAGTTTTAACAGGATAAAATTGTTGCGCAAAGTAAATAATGAAGTAATTTTGATAATAAATAAAGAACGGATATAATTTTGTAGCCTCATAATGAATCTTTCTTTATAAAATCACAATGAATCTTATATAATACTTCTTGTTTAACCCCTTAACGGTCGGATAATTTACAAAAAAAAACGGTCAAAAAGTATTTTTTATATAAGAAAATTATATAAAAATAAGTTTACGAACAAAATATGAATTCAATTTTTAATTTTCAATGTTTTTTTTTTTGGAAATTTTTTTAAAAAATTAAAATTTTATGAAAAAATAACATTTAGGCTTATTTCGTCTGAATGTTGGTTTTCCTGCAAGCATCGTTAATTTAAGATATACGTCTTTTAAACATGAAAATAGAATTTTACTAATCTTACGTCTCATATAAATAAAGATTAGTTAATTTTTCTTGTGTGGTAAATTTCAGGGCATAAGATACAGAGGCCAACGTCACGCTCTGGACAGTAGTGCCGAGTTTCCTTTCTGCATCTCTTATCGTTTTCATCTCTAATGGATCAGCAAACTTTGCACTCCATAATGAACACAATATTTAAAAAATATATTTTAGCACAGAACACAAAACATGAGTATTCAACTGGACCCCGTGTAACGAAGTAACAGGGCCGGCTCTGGTCTGAGATAGCAAAGCACACATCACAAGTACACATGTTCGATTAGTGCTACCACCTGGTGGAAAATATTCTGCAATTACATTTAAAATAGACTTTTACTGCCGTCTGCTGTATAAAATGATTTTAGGGCAAAAGAAACGATTTGGTTTTAATCGTTTTGTTGCATTACTATTGAACACCTAAGACCAGCAATATCACGGGCGCTAGAAATGAAGTCGTCAGTTCAATGGGAGCGAGTGTGAAGAGATAATGTGCTTAGGTATACACTTTTGGTCACTTCACAGAAAAGATTATTCTTATTCGTGTCGAGTTTTTGTCTTATAATAATTCGTTGACAAAGCTCAAACGTAATTTATACAACGTTGTAAAAATGCTAATACATATGTTTCTCAACACACAGCGGTCTCTTCATTAATGAGCACAATGAAGACGATTCAGAAAGCGTCAAGCATATATTGAACGAAACGCAGTCAATTCCTAATGTTAGAGAAAATTATCCGCAAACGACAAAAATATTTTATCGTTCACTTAAAAACAGCCATGCTTAGAAAAGAAGAATTACATTTTACCTTCTTGTAGCTGAATTCTTCAATGAAAATCCTTCTGTATAAAGCTAACTGAAATGCAGCTAGAATGCATTATTTATTTCCATTTTTAAGAAGAAACTGGTTTTAAAAATGAAGAATGAAACATACGTGTTTTAAAAGGCGATTATTTTTATGCACTTAGATGAGAAAAATACTTCTGAGACATGTTGTTGAGAATTTAAAAATATGCGAGAAAGCCTAACTTGATATCTTAATTTAAAATGATCACTGCTGCTTAAATGTAAACGTTGTTAGCTAAGTTGCCATTTTTTGTCTTCTTTTAAAATGGTCTTTTAACTAATAAAATTGGCAATTTAAAAAAAAGGAGAAAAACAAAAGAGAATGGCGCTGCTTGTACTTATTAGACAATTTTTTCTGAATTATATTCGGTTTTAAACGCGGCGGATTTTTCGTTCGTTCGACGAGGTAAAATGCTACTGATGGATTTTGACAAGCTTCAAACCTTTTGGAGTCCTATATTTTCGGATTTTCTTGATGACTGTGATTTGATTGGTTTGAGTATTTCTCTTTTATTCTAATTAGATTCTATAAACCTTTTAGTGAAATTATTTTGCTTGTTTTGTGTGCCTTTTATATGGGTATATTTAGTTTTGTTTTGTTTGTTGTATTGTTATGTTTGATTTTAACATTTTGTGTTTGAATGTTTTTGTACTTCTGTGGTATTGATTATCTCCAAGACCTCATTTTCCTGGATTTTTCAATTTCTTTTTATTCCATTTAAATTCTAAAAACTTTAATTTTTTATTTGTTTTGTTTTGTAAGTTTTGGTTCCGTTTTGTGTGATTTTAATTTTTCTGGTATCTTTTTACTTAAGATATTCTTTTTCTTGGGATTTTTGCGTCACGATAAATTGATTTTTGACTTATTGTCAGATTTCTCACAGAAAAAAATCCCTTTTTTGAATCCCTGCCTGAGGATGACCCTTGAAAAAGTCTTCAGGCCGGATTCAATGTATTATTATTATTATTTCTCCTTTTGTTTTTTAAATTTTTTTTGTCAATTTTGTTCATTTCATTTGTGTTTTAGTTGTAGCAGCATTGGCACTCTCTAGATACAATGTTCTTTTAGATATTACTGTTTAGGTTAATTTATATTTTTTGCTAATTGTTTTTCTTTGATATGACTTTTAACTAATAACATATTCAAACGTAATTTATTGCTTTAAGCATAAAGATCTTTTGTTTAAAATAAAACAATGGTAAAGAGGCACCTACCGTTAGATTGGTGATATCTCCTCTGCAATAAACTGGGTTTCTTAGGCAAAACGCTGTTAAATTGCTTGGTTTTTCACAAAAATGTGGGTAGTCACGACAGAAGGTTTTTGCCGAAATGCTGAAAAAAGAGAGTTAAAGTTTCAAACAAATTATTTTTTTAAGTTTGAGAGAGCTTGGCATTAACATTTCATTCAATAAAGTATTTTTTTTAAAAAATGTCACATTTTATTTTTATTTTTAATTAAACATATGCATACCATTAAAATGCATTAAATTTATATTAAAAATAATTAATATAATTAATTTATGCAATATCAATTGTTTATATAATCAACTAAATCCATCAATTTACAATTAAATTAATAGTTAATTCTTACTTCAAAACTATTCGAAGTTGTAAGATAAATTGCTTTCTTTACTCAAAGTTGTTGGTGTTGCATGCCACCGTAGCCAGCAGTGTTTGAACAAGTCCAAGTGAAGTTGTACGCCCTTAAAAAAACCCAATACCGTCATTGTATCCTCAGTCAAATCCTTCCTGGAGAGTCCCAGGCATGCGAGGATATGATGAGGTGACGCCTGCTCCGCAGAACACTTGGGACCAATTTGGAATATCTTCGAAGTCACTGAAAATTTCAAAGTTTTAAGATGGCCATTGGGTAAGCGGGCAAGAGTATATAGCCCCTGTCTTAAAACCAGGAGCCAGGGAGCCACCAGGACGGGAACATTGGTACCGATGGAGCTCTGGGGGGACAACCCATATGTTTCTATTTTTGTGTTTAATCTTTGTGTTAATCCAGAAAGATGAGAGATGCCGACATCTCAGAGATCTCAGCGGTACCAGCTTTGGGCAAAGTCTCTGCGCTCTCATTACCGTCTTGATCGACATGGGAAGGGATACACTGCAGATGAATTCTGATGTGAAGCGGAAAGCCGTTTTAGTTTGTCGAGTACTGAATTTCCAGCACTGTCTCTCACACTGTGCCAGCCGTGCTGGTGCTGTATCGCACTTCTGCCATCAGACAGAATCCAAATCTCGGCTCGCTGGCGGCGGCGGGGGAGGCACAAGGGAATCAAGGGTTTCATGAATGGCTGTGAGCTCACTACGAAAGACCGAGCAGTAATCATGATTTCTCCTGAATCCTCGAGTCATGGCTTCGCGATGTGAATTCCACCACCGGAGCAAATATATCCGTCTCTACTGCCATCCGAATAAACCAGAAGGGCGTCGATTGGACGTCAATATCCCCGATTCTCTCAGGAGCAACTTGTCTCAGGTAGGCAGGGCGATCTGTTTGCTTATTCACATGCAGAAGGGGAGCCGAGTCGGTTCTCCACCTACTTCAGGTGCCCCCCGGTCCTTGTGATTAACGGGGGCTGTAGTCTTTCCCCACCCATGAACTACCTTGAAAAATGTGGGGACTAACCACCTTCTTGAATTCATTGAGCTTTACTCAACGTAAGCAGTCTTGATAGGGGGCACGTATTTTATACTAGAAAACGCAGATGAGACTCCGTACACAAATTTAACTTAGAAAACATTTTTATTGTATATTCATCTGACAAATGTGTTTGACATTTGAATTTTGTATATGAATATTTAAAAACTGTGAACATGTCGTTATAAGTCGTAAGTAATTATCTTAACACAATACCAACGGACAATACTGCTTACTTTAAAACAATAATCCACAATAACTAAATGCATTACTAAACATTTTCATAACGATATACAGTTGTGCAGTTAGTATTTTTCTTGACGTCATAGAAAAAATAGTATCGTAAAGGATATATAAATCTAAAGAATCATTCGCACTATCATTTTAAATCAGTTATGCTTGAATTGAAAGTAAATAAACTAAGGATAATGTCTGAAAGGATTTTCCTTGCTGTGATGTTAAAATCAAGAAAGAAAGAAAAAAGAAATTATAAAACTGCTCTAATTTTTATTTTATTTGGATGTTTTCTAAGTTATTTTAACTCCACGGCCTAAATTAATAGTACAGAATTTATTACATATTTTCTTAAAAAAAGAAAGAGAAGGACACCCATACGTTACTTTATATATTAACCCGAAATAAGAATATTAAACTGACTTTCAAAAATAATTTAAAATTCACTCAACAAAATTCGACAAATCACAATAGCTCTCTTTCTTAGACCGTCACAGCAAAATTAGTTTTTTAAACTTTTCTTTTTAAAACAGCGTACCAAAACTGTCAGTCACACCACAAATCTATGCGAAAAAAACAGTTTTTATTCTTCCGTTTTTCCAAGGGTGTATTAGGCTGCAGTAGTTCCCTTTAAGATTAGATTTTTTTTTTTGAACCCAGGTGTTAGTTAGGCGATTGATTCCCGTTTCATTCCAAATAAATAAGTTTAAAAGGATCTACCCTTTTTCTTTGCTCTTCGCCATCTTATTTAATTTTAATTTCAATGGTGATTAATTTACATCTACTTATAATAGAGAGGAATGTATGAGAGGCACTGTGGGAATCAAGCTATAAATCTTATCACACATATATTTTGTAAGGTGTAAATATGACTTTTATAGAGATTTTTTTTAAATTTTTTTGTTGGAATTTAACTAATTTATATATATATATATAT
>JAOUZG010020842.1:2200255-2236476 GCA_026289955.1 Argiope argentata
GAAATAATCTAATAAAACTAAAATACTAAAAAAACACAAATGGATTTTGAGAATGCTTATTCTGCTGCTACTAAAGCACAGATGGGCGTATTCAAATTAGTAAGAATGCCAATTTAATAAAACTAAAATGGAATAAGAAATAAAATAAGAATTCGGCCTGAAAGCTTTCTCAAGGACTACCCTCAGGCAGTGATTCAAACGAAGAATTTTTTTTCGTGAAGGGCCTCCCTATTTGTCCAATGGTTTTGGCCCCTCGTAATCCGAAAATCCCCTGAAATTGAGGCGTTAGAGATACAGTATTTTTTACAGACCTCAATCAAGAATTACAATAAAATATAGCTTCTTAGTTAAGCGAAAATTATAAAAATATAAAATTAACTATAAAAGCAAACATAAAAGAAAAGTACAAAACATAAACAAGCATTGAAATAAAAGTGAAAAAAAGCATAATTATATAAATATCTGAAGGGAGAAATCCAATAAAGAGAGCAAAATTACCCTCAGTGAAGGTTTTCCTATACTGATAAAGCGTTATAACCCTTTCGAAGCTCTGAATAAAATACGGGCTTATTTTTGAATATTTTTTTTATCTAAATTTGATTCGGAAGGCGATGGCATCAACACTGCAGTTCTCCCGCCAGAGAAATGCAGACCCTAGCGATGATGATGAAGAAAATAATAATATTTGTTTTTCTGAGGATAATATTTCAACGAATGTAGCAGTAGTACAAATCGAAATGCAGTCAGAAGAGAAATCTAATCGCTAGAAGTCAATCCGAATACTTGAAGTAGTAGTAGTGAAAACCGAATACTTGAGAGAAGTAAAAAAGAAACTAGAAAATTTACCTGAACCGATAAATGAGCAAAAAGATAGATTGGAAAGATTAAAAAGGAAAATAGAATGTAAAACTTGCGGAGAGATTTTTTATCTACTTTTTGGCACTGATATATTTTCACTTCTCATAGATTAGATAAATTTAGAGAGAGTTTAATAAGATTTTATGTGCGAAGTGGAAAACAAAGTGATTTCTGTTAGTTGGAAGGTAACTCTTTTGTATCTCTTGGTTTAATATTTGCTAAGATTTAACTTGTAAACAATATTTCCCGTTATTCAAGTCGGAAAAGAAAAACATTTTGATGTCTCAACCTAGACTTATTGATCAATATAAGGACAAAAAGGGAGGAGTCGATTTATGTGTTAATTTAGAAGCTAACTACAGAATAAGTATTCGCGGAAAAAAAGTGGCGTTGGCCAATATTTACAAACTACATTGCCCTTGCCTTAAAAAAAGCATGGAAATTGCCAAAAATATCTACTACCAAAAATAAAATGTCACTCTTGGATTTCATTCAGTCGCGAGATTGCATTATTTCTTTTGAAAACTAATTTTGAGAATTGAGATTTAGGCAGACGTACTTCAGCCACCGGAAATCATAGTAAATTTAACATTAATGATAAACATTTAGTGTGTAGCCTCTTTAATATAAAGGTAGAGGACAAGAGAATGCAAAGGAGGTCGCTGTCAGACAATATACAGATGCAAAGATTGTAAAGTCGCATTGCAACGTGATTGTAGAGAAACGGTTCACATGTAAATTTATAGAAGTTTATTACATGTCAACCTTCCGAGTACGATAATAGCTTAATTACTTTTAATAGCATTTGTGGTTTTCAAAAGCCTAGGAAAATTGGAGAGATTTCCAGAAATCAATTCTGAGTAACTTCTCACATGTTCAGTTCAACTCCGTACCCTTATTCCACTCACATTGCGCGATCGCAACACTCGATTTCTAGAAATCTAAGCCAAATTTTGACGTTTTTACAATAAACTATTGTTATATACTAATAAAATATATAATATGTAATATGTAAAAGATAAAATCATCTCGTTTAGTTTTTTCGCTTAATGGTTTAATTCAATTCCGTGTTCAAGAATTTGATACATGTCAATAAATTAGATGCAAAAATCGTACAAAAAAATCCTTTGTCCTAGCCAGAGTGTTTTGAGTAACCGTATTCAAGGATTTCACAAAAAGGACAAGCATATATAATTTTAAAAATGTGGCTTTGTACTCTTGGAGGTCTCAAACGTCGTGATTGTTCAAAGTCTAGAATCCAAATTCTTTGACGAGTGCAATGCTTTCTCTTTGTACAAACTTCGTATACGAGACAGCAAAGACTATCTTTGGAGCAAATATTCGATGTCTTCCTGCAAGGCTTTCATAGAAGAAATTCCACAACAATATAACTAACATTATTCATCTTAACATAAGAATTTATTTTTTTCCTTTTAAATTGTTATACAGGAGAATTATTTTCTGTCATTCCGTGGAAACAAGTAATATGAAATTACCTTTTAATGAAAGTGAACTTCCAACGCTCTTAGGAAATTGTTACAGATTTGATTTCCTAAGAAATTGCAAGAAAATTTCATTCAAATCAACCGCCTTTGCAAACTTTCTCAATAATTTCTCACTTATATTTTATTAATTAAAAAGTATTGTCATATTTAAATGTCGAAAATTATCTAAAATAAATTGGTTGCGTAAGAGATCATTAATAGGTTTACAATCAGGTGAAATTAATTGATTCATGGATTAATATGACTATCTTTGATTTGAGAAATGATATTCTGTCGGGGAAAATCGTTTTGAGACAATTATTGATGCTATAAAAGGATGTTCAGTCAATGAAATTTTCAATGTCCATGATAAATTTTTTCATTCAATTTTCCATGAACTGAAATGTTTTATTAAAGAATCTTTCAACTATAAAATGAACTTTTCCAAATTCCAATAAAATTTATCTTTAACTTTTTTGACTAAACTTTAAATTAATCCATAAGTTTCGTTTCAATTAATTCCACCTAACGTTTATCAGAAAATACATTTATGAGTAGCTATCTTGCATAAGTTTTGCATTGTAAAGACAATCGTGCAATAAATCCTTATTGTAAGATTGTAGGCTAAGTCTTATCTGAGTATTAAGGACATTATCATTAAGTCTTATTTCTAAATAATGCTGAGCATCAGCTCATAAATTAATTTTCCAAAATAAAGTTAGTTTCATGGGCTTACCGGAAGTTATTTTCATTTCAGAAGTTAATAAACTGTAACTCAACGAATAAAATTTTAGTATAAGACTCTATAAGATTCTATAAAGTTATCACAAAATTCATTGATGTATTATTTTTCGGAAAAAGTACCAAATTTCTATTTACAAATTATGAAATTTTGAAAAGTATGCAAGATTATATCAATGAGGTGTTGGTAATATTTCGTGCATTGAATTTCTTCTGTATCCTAAATTCATGAAAGTAAGTGAGATGTTAAAATAAAACCTTTCGTAAAATATGATTATTAAATTCCTGAAATCAGCGGCTTGGTGGTGCAGGGCAATTTATTACCATGGACGAATCGCTACATTCGTATGTTAAGTTAACGTTGGCTGAAACTCTCTTTTCGCTCACATAATAGTTATTCTCATTCACTCTCTAGCCTGGATGATTTCCAGTTTGACTGCAACTAGTAATAAAAGAATTACTTGTGAAAACATTAATTATGAATTTATTTGAAATTTTTTCTTAAATTTCAATTTTTTGTTTGAATGAAATACTTTGGCATAGTCATGTAACTTAATGCCACGAGAAACAATAGTGTTTTGGTATTCAAATGTTATGAACAAACTTTTTATATTACTCAGTAGTAGGAAGATACAAAATAGCATCAGGAGAGGCAGTTTGTTACAATTCCACTGAAGCTAGTTGTTGCAGCGTATAACTTGCCTCAAATAATTTTTAATTTTATGGAATGCGTTTTCCTTTTAGAGTTAATATGATTTAATTTAAAAGAAAAACAGATAAATAACTGTGATTTTTTAATGTTACTTCCTTACAAAGGTTTCGGGGAGGAACGCAATCTCAACGGATAAACTAGTGCAGATGTCATAAGAGCGAGAGTTTTAAAGCAACATGATGCATTTTGTAATATACCAAATCAGCCAAAAAAAGGCGTTCCCTAATCCATTTAGACAATCATCATTATCAATTCAATTTACAAATATTGGATTCTGTCAAATAATAAGGAGGAATTTCTTTCTTTGAGAAGCACAAATGTCCATGTATTCCTCACGGCCAATTGTTTCAAAATTTAGGCATGTCTAAATCTGTCTCCCTCAAAGAATTCACTAATGGTTTAATTTCTTCTGGTGCGACCTTTGGATAGGTTGTAATTGTTTATGGCATGTGTTCTTCGGGGAACCGAATTTAACAAGCACAGAATATGCAGAGATTAGGGTAGGTTTCTTCGCAAATGGGGTTTGGCCATTTATTGGAATATTTTTCGTGATGAAGACTTTCTGCCATCTGTCCTTTCTGGTCTTCCATTGCTAGTAGATTTGTTTGAGGGAAAAAATGGTGCAAGAGATCCACGAAGCAGTTATGTAAAATCAGAAAAAAGATTTTTACTTATCGAAAAGAAGTCCCTTTGTATCACAAATAAATATTTCATTAAAAATTATTGTATTTCAGTGGAAAAAATGAGAGATTCATGTGAAAACACACACACAAAAAGTAATTTTCTGAAACCGAGGGTATGAAAATATTCAGAGACTGAAAAATCTAGAGTGAACATATTTTAACATACTAAAGGGTAAAAAAAATACTTCACACACCGAAGTTGCGAACCAAGAAACTGTAAAGAGAAAAATACCAATTAGCGACAGGAAGACAGCATCCACTGAAGCAAATAAATGGGAAGATATCTGTGGATGAAGAGGGGGTCAGGTGACTCCTCATTCGGGTTTTTTGAACCAGTCTTATAATTGAGGCTGTCTCCTGTGCCACCAAATAGACTCATTAGGCATTCATTTTAGAGATTTTTCATCGGAAAAGCTCATGTAATCTAGTGCATTATGAATACAGCTTCTAGTTTTATTGTTATACCAAGAAAAGAATACAAACAAGGATATTATAGTGGCTTTTATTGCTGACGTTTGTATTTAACAAATAACTCCATGCAATGTAACAACATATTCCATAATGGAAAAAATTGCTATGCTATTCATTTGAATATAAAACTATCCATACAGTTTAATTAAGGCTGTCTAATCGTTTTTGAAAAATAAATTACGGATCTTCAATCGTTAGAGGAAGTTTTATAGAGCGGGTCCTAAAAGTACTTATAAATTCTTTTTATAAAAAATCAAGATAATACATGAAAAATTAGCCTCGATTTCTTCTAATTTATCCATGCAATGTATAGATCTGTAAGAATAAAATAGAAAAATACTAAATAGGTTTAGTTTTAGAAAAAGTTTATTCTCTAAATATTTTTTTTTTAAAATCAAACAGAATTATATTAATCTGAATCTTTTAAAATTAACTATCCAAATTGAATCATGTATAAAATCTACATAATGCAGTAAAATTAGAGAAGCTATTTTTTAAATGTCTTTTTGGTCCTCTATTTGATTGTGTGTTTTTAATTTTCTTGAAATTTCTTTCGGAAGAATTGAAAAGCTTCATGTTACCAGTGTTAAGAAAGTGGAATAAAAATAAAAATTTTCTTTGAAGTAAGAACTGTTATTTTTGTTGTATCAATCATGGAACGAAACCATGAGACGCAATTAAAATTTGTTTTACATATATACATATATATATAAATTGTTTTAAAAAGACTTAAAACAATTGTTGATTGCAATTGGATATTTTGCAATTTCCAGGAAAATAAATCGAGTTAGTTTGTTAATAAAATAATAAAAATTAATTGCGAGATCGTTCCTTCAATTACCTGTAAAAATAAAAATGAAGCGGCACAATTGAAGTCTAATTTTAGAATGAGAATTTCGGAATGGAGTGGAAAAAGAATGCGACAAGTCCACTGAATAAGACCTCAGACGATGTCTTTAATTTTGTCCATTATGCTGAAACGCAGAAATCATGGAATTTTCTATGCTGGAAAAGAAAGCGACAGTTCTTATGACAAAAGATAGTTTTTATTCCTTTTTCATAGCAGTTTTTTCCAAACATACAATGAGAAATATCATACATTGCATCGAAATTGGAAAGATTTTCATGCATTGTTTTTTATTTGGATTCAGAGTCAAACTCTCTTTGGACTCTGAGTCAAAGCAATTTTTGTTAATTATTGAGTTATTACTGAAACATAATTATATTTTAACTTTAAATGAAGAAATGTTTTTCACATCAGACATAGAATTCCAAAATATTAAGAAAAGAAAATTGGATCTTTAATTGTAGTTTTGTACAATAAGAAGAGTAACTGTAAATAATCTCCTTTTTTAATTTCATAATGGGGATGTAAAAGTTTTATTCCTGAAATGTCTCTCCATCTATCGATATCTATATCGAAATAATAATAAAAAATTTATATATATATAGAACAGAATGAAGAACTGAGCCGAACTCAGCTTTTATACATCTGAAGAACATTCGAGAATTAGCTCGAACGAATAGTAAAGAATGTTCTAGAATCATCTTGATTTTAGAGAAATAATAAGAACAATTTTAAATTAAAAATCCAGTCTTTGGATAGAATTCGTTAGCTGGGAATCGCACCAGGGACCGACGGGTTAATATCCAATGCTCTGCCAATCGAGCCACGGTGAATACTTACATTCTTTCTTTTTTCGGCATTTCTTTTCCTAATAAAAAGGACAGCGTCCCGCTGTCATTCAGTTTCTTTTTTCTGGAGAGCGTCATAGGTTCTTTGTAATCGCTCCCTGTATTTGTGTTCTTTTCCATTGAAACGATATCCTGGCTTGTTTTGTCTTCTATCTCAATCTGCTTAGTCGGACCATGATATGGTTTCAAACGTGAGAAATGGACAATATCTTTTGATTTTCTTCTTCGGGAGGCAGGGTCAAAATCTCTAACCTCATAGGTCGCATCTGATAGGCGGCGTAACACCTGATATGGTCCAAAGTATCTCCTTAAAAGCTTCTCTGAAAGGCCAACTTTTCGTACTGGAGTGTAGACCCATACAAGATCTCCAGGAGCATAAAATACCATTCGATGTTTAGAGTTGTAGCGTCGACGGTCTGCATCCTGAGCTTTCAAAGTACACGCTCGTGCTAGTTGTCTTGACTCTTCAGCTCTGGCAATTATTTTGCCTATGTAATCATCATCCACAGCATCAGGACAGAATGGTAACATGGTGTTCATCGTCGTTTCAGCTTAAAGGCCATGAACCAAATAGAAAGGCGTAAAACTTGTCGTCTCTGGCTTAGCGGTATTATATGGAAATGCTAAGAATGGTAAAATTTCGTTCCAATTTTTCTGCTCCACATCAACATACATGGACAACATATCAGCCAGTGTTTTGTTGAAGCGTTCTGTCAGTCCATTTGTTTGGGGGTGGTACGCCGTTGTCATACGATAATCTACATTACACAGGTTGACGAGAGCTGAGACAAGTCTGGATTGAAATACTGTTCCACGATCTGTGATAATTATTCTTGGAGATCCATGTCTCAGAATAATTTCTTCCAACAAAAACTTAAGTCGGGTAGGATGGCCTTCAAACGTTTCTGAAGACACTAATATGTCATCTGTATAACAAAGGCACGTTGACCATTTGAGATGGCGTAGCAAATGGTCCATCATTCTCTCAAAAGTCGTCGGCGCATTATAGAATCCAAATTTCATAACTTTAAACTCATATAATCCTTCGGGAGTAATAAATGCCGTCTTCTCACAATCCGCTTCATCTACTTCTATCTGCCAGTAACCAGAGCGGAGGTCCATAGAAGAAAAGAACTTAGCACCCTTCAGGCAGTCGAGCGTATCATCAATACGCGGAAGATGATAGACATCTTTTTTGGTAACCTCATTGAGCTTGCCATAATCTACGCAAAAACGCCAGCTTCCATCTTTCTTTCTTACAAGCACAACGGGTGATGAGCAGGGACTTTTGGACGGCTGGATAATACCTTCATCAAGCATTTTCTTCACTTCTTCTCGAATAATACGTCTTTCCATAGATGAGACTCGGTAAGCTCGTTGATTGATTGGAGACTGAACACCAGTGTGAATCCTGTGTTTCCCATTCGTCCGTGCGTCTATCGATTTGTCAGTCTTCTTAAAAATTTCCGAAAATGTTCGAAGTAGTTCGGCTAGTTGGGATTTTCGCTCGTTGCTTAAATCAGAAGATATCATCGAAGTATAATCCTCAAATGTATATGACGTCTTTTGCGGCGTATCGGGACCGTATGTCTTCAATCACACATAAATATCCTTCATACATAGGCTCGGCTAAGCATATAAACCTTCCTTTAGGTATGACTCGGTTTCCCGACTGAATGTTAGCAACCCAGATCTGACTTTGCCCATTATTGTATGAGGATATCATGGATGGTACAGCAATATGGCGCTCGAAGAGTAACTGCTTATTGCCATCGATGACCACATTTAGGCATGCGCGAACTTGGCTTCCTGATACTGCTATTTTGGTTAAAGAACGAGGTTTAAGTGTGTAGTCCTTCGTGGCATACAGCTTCCATGCGTCCAATGCGGTAGAATCTTGAAGAGCATCTTCCAGAAATAATTCGCTCTGTCCTCAGTCTATCACGGCTTGGGAAGCTGCTAAAAGGTCCCCTCCAAGGATTATGTCATGATTACAATGCGGCAAAACAATAAATTCAAACGGCAACTCCTGGCTATTGATACAGACGTGCAAAGTGCATTTTCCTTTTGGTCAAACAAAATTTCCATCGGCGACTTTCAGCATAATGTTTTTGGCTTCAGAGAACAGTACCTTCTTCAAGAACCGACGATATATATTAGAGATTACGGAAAATGAAGCTCCAGAATCCACGAGAGTACGTATTGTCTTGTTATCTATTATTAAGTCTAGTTGGTTACCAGTCATCTTTGCGGCCGACTGAGGATTTTCATAACATGCGGCTTCACCCCCTTTGAAGGTCGCCTTATTTAGTTTTCCTCGTTCCTACGGCTTGGGGAACGACTTGGTTGACAGTACGGCTACGGTGATCTGAAACGACGAGTTGGTGATCGGCCTATGGTCGGACTAGTAGTAGAACGTCGAATGAAGTTTAGTCGGCGAGTTTCTTCATCAGCGTCAATTTCATTCAAGTTTTGTCGTCGATTGCAATAATTCTCTAAAATGACTTTCCTCTTTCTGCAATACCGTACTACATGTCCGGGACGTCCACAGTGGAAACAAACTGGCCTATTGTCAGTTGTTCTCCAAAGATCAGTTTTTCTGGATTGCATTGGTAATCTTTGAGCGGGTACATTTGATCTCCTGGTTACAGTGGTATATGTTTGTCATCGTTGGACTTCACCAGGGTTTACCAAACCTGGTGCTACGACCTTTTTAACTTCTTATTGAACCCTTTCTTCAAGCGATTAGGCTTGAGAATAGGAGTCCAAATATGCAATAGGTTCGTGCGTTTGGTTGATTACTCGTTGGACTTCCTCTTGTACGATTCTTCTAATGAGGGACACCAAATCGGACTTGTCTTGATTGGCTGCTACCGGTACAATGTTTGGAAGCCTCTCAAACTTTCGTCGTCCAATACTTCTCTGTTTCATATCATCGATATAATTACACTATTTAATGAAATCAGATGTAGCGCTTATTTACTTCGTCAGTAAAGTCTGATAAATGTCTTCTGCAATACATTTTAGTAGGGGTGACACTTTTTCATCGTCAGACATTGTTGGATTTACTTCTCGGCAGAGACCTAAGACATTCTGTGTATATGCCTGCATACTTTCTCCCGAACCCTGTGCTCCTTACTTCATCTGTTCCTCCGCCTTTCTGGTATATTTTTTTCGATCACCAAAAAAGGCAGTTACTTCAATTTTAAACATTTCCTAAGGATTCAAGCTGTACTCGTTGTTTGCGTACCACTGTTTTGCAGTACCGTCGAGGAAGAAATACACACTTGCAAGGCACATCATGTCGTCCCATTTGTTAAATTTAGCTACTCGATCGTATTCTGTAAGCCATTTTAAAGGGTCTTCTTCAGGGGTTCTTCGGAAGGTCGATGGGTTCCCCTGTTGTTGGTATGTAGGAGTCATTATAACGGGCTTAGTCTCCTCTATCATTTTCGTTTTTCTTCTCTGTGGAGAATAAAGTCCAAATTCAGGAGATATTCCTCTCAAACGAAGGCTCCTGCGAGGACTGCCTCCACCAAATCTTTCCGAAGATTGAATTAAAGACACGATAGTTGGACACAATTGCGTTTATTAGCACCAAGCAACTCGCTGAAGAATAGAATGAAGAACTGAGCCGAACTCGGCTTTTACACATCTGGAGAACATTCGAGAATCATCTCGTTCGAATGGTAAAGAATGTTCTAGAATCATCTTGATTTTAGAGAAATAATAAGAATAATTTTAAATTAAAAATCCAGACATTGGATAAAATGTGCTGGCCAGGAATCGAACCATGGACCAAAGCGTTAACAGTCCAATGCTCTGCTAATCGAGCCGGTGAATCATATCATCCTTTCTTTTTACGGAAAATATTTTTGTATGTGAAATAAAACTTAAATTGTCTATAAAATATAAATTTTAATCAATCAAATATCTGCCATTAAGTTCAAGGACCTTTTGCCATCTTTATGGTAACTTTATGATCCCAAGCTCATAGAATTCATGTTCCTTAAGAGCAAAAAAACTCAACAATGTGAGATTTTAGATCATTTTTATTATTCAAATTATTACATTTACCACTTTGGAATAAATGATAATCCAATGATGCAAGATAGGGGCTGTATGTAGGATGCAACGTCACTTCAGAACCAAGTTCCAGTAGTTTCGTACGTGTTGCTAAAGACGTGTGAAGCTTCGCATTGTCGTGGGGGATTCCTTTGCGTCCATTTCTTTGCCATTTGCCTATTCTGGTCTTTTCTCTTTAATTTCTTCCTCTAATTTCACATGTTCTTGGATGTAAACATCTGAGCCTTTTGTTCGGTTGTTTAGAAGCAGCTCAATATACACAATACCTTTGTAATTCCACTAGATTGACAACATGATTTTTTTATGCAACTCAGCTTTTGATATGATTTGTACTAGTCATGCTTAGACCATGATATTTTCCGATTAACTTTATTGAAGGCTATCCATATTTGATTACCAAGAATAATTCGTTTCAAAAAAGGGTCCATTGCATTACGTTTTGAGTACACATCTCAGACATTGATTTATTGTGTAAGGTGAACTTCTTTCAATTCGAGTGGAGCCCAAACATCGATTTTCTGAACAAGTCCAAGACGTCTTTTATGATTTTCAATTGTAGTGTGAGATACAGTTTAGCAATCTTTCGCATAGTTATTTAATGATTCGATTCAATTATCGCTTTCATTTTGTCATAATCGACGTCAGAATGTTGGTCATATTTCAATAAGCACCCTAAACTTCACATATCTCTTTGTAAGAATCAGTCGCTTTATGAAAATAAAAAAGTAAAATGTGACGAAAATGCTTATTTTTGCACTCTAGGTTAAAACTGTCCGTAAACTAACAGTTTTAAACAAAATTATACGAAATTGGTTTCTATAGCGATCTAATGTTAACGACTACGAAATCTTAAAAGAAAAAAATTCTAACAATGACACAAGAATAACGAAACGGACAAAACGCTAACTACTGGTGCAAGTATAAAACATAAAAAAAAGCAGGACTAAGACAGAATGTTAAAACAAGAACGAACTGGCTTAACTTTCCCCAGGTGGATAAATGTTTTGACTTACCTTTAGAAATGAATTAGTATGGTTTAAAAAATTATTATTTCATAAAAATAACTACTGCATTGTCTAATGACAAAACATTTACTTTTTAATGGTATCAAGTCTATTTCTAAGCGACTGCTTTTCTTTAACCCTATATTATATTGCAAGATTTTAAGTATTGTGTTTTATTTTATTTAATAAACACTATGCAATCATTTCTTTTTATTTGCCTTGTGATTAATTGACAAAAAAAATATCTGACGAACGACATTTGAAGCTCTTTTGCCAATATTTTTTGAAATATTTAATTAAATTTTTTATATCGTAGTAAAAATTTCTTTTGCATTTGGAGGCGAATAAATAACGGAGAAGGAAAAGACAAACTTTAATGAAAACCTAATTAACAGCAATCGAGTTTAACAATACTAACTATAATGAATACCTTTAATAGTATAAATAACAATGTAATTAATATAACAATTTTTTAATTATATTTCAGATACATCGTTTGTGGTAATATAAATCATTAGCTTTCAAGTTTGTTTGCATTTTCTGTGCAAAATTTTTTTTCACTTCTCGGCAAGTAATTGTCTGAATGCTTCGGCAAATATACTTGAAAATGTGTGTGTGTTTTTAATAGCAATAAGAAGTACATCGTTATCAGATGTAGAAAAAGTGTGAATTCAGCAAATTCATAAGAAATGGGGATCATAAAGCTGCTACGTTAAAGCAAAATACGGAAAATTGAATCAATACTTAAATATTAGTTATATGAGATTATAAGGTTTAAAGTTCTGAATTGAATGTGAGCTGATCGGAAAATGCAGATTATCAACATGAAATGATTAATCTCCAACTTTGAAAAATAACCAGTAAAATTAAGAAATTTGTTAATTGTAAAGTATGAAATCAGATGCAGAATCGAACACATTGTGATTCGCGAGCACAGAGAAAAGTCCCCTAGTTTTCAATAAAAGGTTTTTAGTGCGATACAAATGTTTACTGATGATAAATTAATAAGTTGAATTCCCATTTACTGACTTAAGCTATTTGCATTTAAGCTGTTTGGATGTTAAGTCTTTTTCTGGTGATCTGCAAAACAAAGTAGGGAACCGAAAGACAGTTAAGACGTTATTTATCACTGCCGTCTTTCATTTAACAATAAATATTTTTTATTGGCAGATTTTTTACGCATCTTGCCGTTTGGCAATATTTGGCATGAAGGTTTCTAAATACGCTGAAATATAAGTAATTTTAGATTCAGGAGGAGATAGTATTAAATGAATATAAGTTCGAAATAAAATAATTACATTTTATATCTCAGAACTCGTTTAGAGAGAGAACTCAGGTGTTAAAATTAGACTGTTGTTTCTTTTTTCTTAGATGTTTATACATGGTATTATCTGGAATTTTTTTTCTGTTATTTTTCAACTTTTTCCGAAAAAATTACCTGGCTACATAAACATAGAAGAAAGATCTAATAACTTTTCAAACAGTGAACTTGTAAAACAAATTCTCCATTATGGAAAGAATAAGACGATCTTTGAGTTCACAAACTGCGAGGCATATTAAGAGGCACAAAAGCGCTTTTAAAGTTCTGAATTTTAAAAAAAGTCATAATTGCATTAAAATTCTCCTTTCATTTTTTAAAACTAAAATGGACCTATGCGTGTCATAAAGGAAACACTTTTTTGTGTCTAAAATAAAGTAATTTTTTCGTAACATACACATTCGATGTATTTGAATAGAAAAAAAAATTATTTTCAGGAAAAATTTGTAAAAATGTTTTTATTGTAGTTATTAAATTTCATTTACGTCTATTGTTGCAGAATTATGAACAATAATGTTTCTTTCTGGAATAGAAATGCCTCAACAATAATTTTTTTCTCTACTAGTAAGTTGAGAATTATAGATTGGCAATGACCTATTTTGTAGCAGTTAAAAAAGAGATATTTTGTTTACAAATTTTTTTAATAATATATTCAAGAAGTGAATGTTAAACAGGAAAAAAAGTTCATTCAAATTTAAGAAATAGCGCGTTTAAGGCTTAATTTAAAGGAATTTCGTTTTCTTCGCCTTCTTATTTTGTACGCTCTATTATAATTTAAATTTAAAAAATTGCTTGGCATTTCAAGTTTTTTAAGTCTTTTAGTGGGAACGTATTTGCCTAAAGAAATATTGATGGCTTCGGAACTAAACAGAAGTATGAAAGTTAATCTCAGGTTGAAAACCGTTCAAGGAAGAAATTAATGCATTTTCTCATACAAAAAGTGAAAGGTGAAGTAATTGCAGAATTATCGTTAAGTGATTTCTGTCCTTCTTCCCATTAAAAGAAAACGTAGGCCGGAAATATACTAAGTAATTGCCCCAACGATGCGAAGTTGCTTAGCACTAGTAACAAGAATTGCGAAGTTAAGCAAAATTTGCTATGCATCTTTTGTAAAAAGCATTTTTTCGACGACCGTTTAGAAGCTAGAAATGTGTCTCTTAATAAGAAGAAAAAAGTCTATTTTCAAATATCGTTCATGGTTTTTCTGTTTCTAAGGCCTCGAACTTTTCCATGCTTTGTAAAGTAAAAAATTCACACTTGTACCAAGTCGCACCGTTATTTAATCTGTGATCATCCAAAAGAAAGTATTGGTTATAAATATGATATATTTGATATTAATTCATTGCCAAACACTTTTATTAAAATTAATGTATTTCTTATTACATTAATTGTGAAAGTGTGTGCGAATAACAGAGCAATAATACTAAGGTCTTTGATTGACAGAGGGTTTATTATATTTCAATACATGCAATATAGAAATCGAGTATAAAATAAAATAGCAAAATTAAAGTGCAGTGGACAGTGAGTGTAAAATGCATTCGTACAGTAAGAGACTTAAATAAAAAGTGATCCGTTTATCAAAAAATTGAGATTTAAGTAAGTACAAATGTACAAATGAGCATATTTTTAATATTTACATGTGAAATTTATCTAGAAGTAGTTTTATGTGGTAATAATTTATAAATTGAAAACAATAATTAAATCAAGTATTTATAAATCGAAAACAACACATCATTTTGAGGCGCAAAAAGTATTCCTACATCACACATATGTCGGTGAATATTTTCGTAATATTTCAATTCATATATATGTGGAATATTCTTTAGAAATAATAACTGCCTTGAATATCTATGACACATATTCTACCAAATTAGCTGAGACTGAACTAGATTTGGAAACACATTCTTGGTTAAGAGCAAATACCAAGTCATTTTTTTATTAAAAATGCTTCTGAATCCAATTTTTTTACATGAAAGCCCCATAAACTTTGTCAAATTTAAATACCCACCGACAGAGAAGAAAATTTCGTTAGCGTTTGGATGTTATAATTATAACCAGAGCCTTGTATTTAAGAATAAAGTATTAACATTGTTACCATGCATGAAAACATATTCAATAATCAAGCCCATTTTTCAGCGCTGGGTGAGAAAAACACATTTGGGTGCAAGAAAACATTTGTACTAAATTTTTGATAAAGTTGAAAAATTACCAACGGGAACATATATTACAATTTCATGTTTATTTAACCCGTTTTTGTAATTAATTCTTTCAGAAAATAATATTTGTTTAATTTCTTTATTTCCTTAACATATAGCAAAGGCACTATGCAAACACGATTGCCAAAAGGCAATTCTTCACCAATTTTGATTTGCTGAAATAGTTTCATAATATAAATTTTTAACTCGGTTGATGTCTTAGTAAATAACTCCTTGGGATTATTATTTAATATGTATTGCAATATATCTTGTATGTTATTTACAACCCTTTTAATTGGAATCAAATCCGTAACAAACCATTTTCCCAGATTAGATTTTTATTTAAACTTTTGTTATAAAACTTTAGAAAGCATTGGAAAAATTTGTCTTACTCATGTTTTTCTAAATTCATGATTGAAATAATTAATTTTACAAACATGAACTGATTCGAAATACTATTAAATCTATCTTCTAAGTTTGAAATAACAGTATAAATTGCAGTGCTAAAAATAACAACTTAATTCCTCTACTGAGTTTTATGTAACTACATCTTCCGTTATTTTGAGGTATAATCTTTTTTTCTCTATTGAACTATTTCTCAGGCTCTCTTAAATATTCAAATTACGTGCTTCCCCCCCCCTTTGCCTCGTCTAAAAAGGCATTACATTTTGTTCTTCAATTTTAAATTTGTTTTAATTTTATCGACTAAATTAAAAATCAGCTGAAGATAAACTGTTTTTACTTGAAGAAGTGCTAATTTCAGACAATAGTGTAAACTGTACTATGAAACATAAAATGAATGGCCTTTCCTGTATTGGATCCAATGCGCTTTTAGATACGGATGCCACTGTATTATTGTTATTTGCATTAATAAATTCATCTAGAGCATTGCAAATTTGTTCAAAATGTATATCCACTGCTTTACCGTATCTATTTTGGCTTCCGAACGAGTGCCGCCTAATGCTTAAATGATTTTGTAGAATTTCTCATCTTTCTTTACATACATAAAGTGAAAATGTTTAAAGTTGCAATATTCAAAAAATTTACAACGTATACTGCTCAAAATTGAAAAAAACATATATATTAAACAAAGAGCATAAATGGCATGACTGTTATAGGTAATTTTAAGTAGTACGCCTTTATATATATTTTTTGATTTAGCTACCATTGTCGTTTGCTACCTCTCTACAATTCATAGCATTTAAATTAAGCTCACTTAATCTTTTCATTAGAGTTTCATATAGTCTTTCTCTAGTCGCAACAGTTACTTCAATAAGCCCTATAAATGACTCATTTATATTTAATCTATTCTCTTTAAAATTTTCGTCCATAATAATGACTGAAGTTTGTTCCTTATAGAAAATATCAGGAGTACTATTTGTATTGTTTTAAATTTTCTTAAAGTCTTCCTTTCCTAACAGTGGAATGAATTGTTCTTGGGTTCTATTTGTTAAATGATGCACAATTCTATTTTTCGAATTTTTATTCTGTTTACATATTTGATCCATAAGCATAATCACATTTACTTAATAATACTATTAATGTTAATAAATATCTCTTATTAGGGGCTCCAATTACTCCTCAGGATTCTTCAGAAATTACATTTACAGTTCTTTGAAATAGTAATTTAAGTCTTTCTTTTTATTTATTTAAAGTAACTTGATTTGTTTTATCAATAGTCGAAATTACATTTAGTCGTTTTAGTAATTCTTTCCGAGAAATAAACGAATTAAAATTAAAGAAATAGAATGCCCATGGTCTTAAATTACTTTTCACAGCTATCTACAGTTATGACAGTGGGTAATAAAATAACTTATACATCTTGTAGAACAGTCATTCCCTCTTCTTTTGGAAAATAACATGCAAAGAACGTAAAATACCAAGTCGAGTTTTTGAATGTACTAAAAACCTGTAAAGCTGTATTTCAACATTTGAAATATTTCTTAAAGTAGTAAGTAAGGGAAAAGGATCACCAACTACGCATATCCCCCTTTGTGATGCACAGATAATTTTTTTTTAAATTTCATTCTTAAGTTATCTAATGAACTTATTTATTATCTCATAACTTATCTTAACTGATGAAATAACATAATACCTGCATCTCTTATATTCACTTGATCATATTAGTTGTTGCAATTTTTGTAGCTATTTTCTGATTCAATCACATTTATAAGAATATAAGGTCGATATATGGAATATCACAGTTTCAATATTTGAATTGCATGACTGTAGTTCGTGGGAACTTTTTTTCCAGTCGAAGTTTGAATTGTAGTTTTCGAAGTCGAAGCAATCTAATTGCCATAATTACTTCATTAACGAGAAAACATATTAACGTGTGGCTTCTTGAAAATTAACTTTAGTTCTTTTTTCCTTTCTGCTAATTTTTATTTTTGGCACCCAGAAGGATATTTCCTTGTCTCGGATATGGTTAGATGAAAAAATATTAAACATTTCATTTTATGAATTAACGAAATAAAATATGCAATCTAAGTAATAGAGATAAATGATCCCAAGTATACTTGCCTTATGTTTATGCAACCTCAAAACAATTGGGGAATATTATGATTTGGGACAAAGGCGCAACATACAAAAAGGTATAAAAAGTGATTTCTCGGAGATAAATGCCTTTTGAAAGGAGGTGCACCTACCAAGCGTTTATTCAATGAGATTATCAATAAGGGAGTTGGGTATCCTCTCTCGTTCTTTAAAAGAAAGCTTTCGAGTTTCTGAAAGAGATCCCTCCTCCCCATAATATCCTAAATGGGGTTCATATTTGAGGAATATGCTGGCCAGACCATTCGAAGAAATGCTTCGTTGCACTTTCCAGCATAATGGGGCCAGATGATAGCATCCACGAGAAGGGATTCATCTCAAATTGCGTCAGCATAAATGACTATAACAAATTTGAGGATTTCAATCCTCTATTGTTAATCTGTCAGTGTTCCATTTCTGATAATGCACAGGTAAGTTTTGCTGTTTCTGATAATACACTCCTCCTCAACCAAGTCGGTCACTTTCCTGTACAAATAAAGGATTGTTTAGAATTCCAGTTATTCTTCATACGAGAATCCACCACCTGTAGATTAAAACGGAACACTTCCATGCAGAGTACATTGCTCCACTCGCCTCTTCCGATCTAAAATGTTCCAACACCCACTTTCTGCGGGCAACAGGGCAGACCGGTGTTAACGAAAAGAATTATAGGTATGCAAGAGTACAAATTCACATTCCGTCGGTTTCGAAAAGTTAGAGTCTAAATTCTGGTAATAGAATGTGATATTGCAATAAAGTGGGATTCAAAGGGCGGTTTCCTCGGTCCATTAATGTTACATACAGGCTTTCATTTTGCGAAGTCTCAGACTAACGAGATTCTCCTGAACTTCTGTGAAAACTTCGAGTTTGTCCACTTACCAAAAAATTATTGTATAGTCTGGAAATAACACTTTGAGAGAAACCTAACGCTTGCGCTGTGACAGATTATCTTTGGTCTCTCCTCTGAACGACCAATAACCCTCTAATCTACCGATTCATCTAAATCCTGTTGGTGAGACATGGAATTCGCTGTTAAAAAACATTTAACGCTTATCAATTGCTTTTAATCTCCTCTTACCGAAGGAATGCCTCAGGTCTCCCCTGATTCTTAACCTAAAATGCGTTTTTTCTACGACACAGAAAAGAAATTGTGCATTTCTAACTTTATAAATATTATAATATTTTTTAAATTATTTTTTCGCTCAAAATTTTTCTCTTTATGGTTGTTTCATACTGAATTCACAATATCCTCTAATTGTTTGGAGCAGAGTATTATAGTGCATACTCTCACTAGATTGTTCTGTGTCGACTAAGTTATATACACTCAAGTCTATAAATTAAGAATAATTCAGTGTCACATGGAAATCAAACTCTAAAATACATATATCCTCAGATGCCATCGATAGTACGTCCCAATGACGAGAATGCAAGAGAGTTATGCATAAGAAATGCAAGCAAAGAAATAAATTTGTTCTTAAGCACTTTATAAGCCTTTCAATGCGATAAACGCATAGTATGGCACTAAGGATGCATTTGAATGGTTTTTTTACCTGTTGGAATTATCAACAGTCTGGATTTTGGGCGTACCGAGCTGAAAGTATCCGAGAAACTTAGAATCGTCCAGAGTGTCATCTTTTGTCATCAGCACTGGACTTTAACAATGATTCCAAGATAATGGTAAGATAAGTAGACTTTTCAGCACAGGAGTCTCGAAATGCCCCAGGAGGAGCATTGCTTGGAGAGTCATATAATATTCCCCAAGGTCAAATCGATAATTTGATGCTCAGGCTTTGTAAGTACTGTCCCAAGTACTATGTATTAATCATCACATTAACCAAGTAATATTGGTTTTTATAAATGGGTTTTTTTCTTGTAATTGGCTCCAGGGAGCAAAAAATTGCAATTTTTATTAATAATATCAAACATGTAGCATCTTTTTTGCTCCCCATCTATTGTTTTAATATATAGGCTTTGCAAACAAGTCACATTTGTTTTGCTTCTAACTCCTTCTTTTCCTGAACTTGTATTTATAGACATGAGTGTATTTCCAAAACCCGTCAATTTTAAAAATTAAATTTCTGTCTCTTTTCTTTTCATTTTTCGATCATTTTTCATAAAATAATTTTAGTTCTTTATCTTTAGTTCTAACTGGTGCTCTGGGAGCTCAATCCCAGAGCACCAGTGCATAGCATCTGCTACATCCATCCATTGTCCGGCCTTGCGATAGGTCCCAAATCTTTTTTTAGAAAAGCCACTCTAAAGTTGATTGTTCATTATGCCTTCAATAAAATGAGGATTAATTTGCCAAATCCGGAGTTCTGCTTTTCACCTTTTGGCAGTCAATTTTTAGGATACATTTCTCCATTGCGTTTCCTCCATACCATTCATCTCTCATCCTAACAATAGATGTTGAATTTGTGGTTTTTGTTTCTAACAACACTTGCTCTGGACAACGGCTATCAGTGATCTTAAGCCGAATTAGCGCCTCTTGTTTTAAGGTAGCACCAACTAGGTCCAAGAATATGAATTTTGCTACTCACTCATCACATTCACTTGCAGCCTCTTTTTATAGGAAGGCACATTCACACACATCACAGATAGAGCACAGAGCAACCATGCCCTGACTAAAAAAACCGTGAATCCCAGATCCCGAGTAAGGCACGCTACCTCTGTTCCAGGATGCTGGCTATTTTGAATTTACTTTTGTTTGCTAAAAAAATCTTTTTCAAGAGATCTCGGCTTTCATTCACTTTTTTTCTTGACGAAATATAATCGAAATTTGTACTTCTCCCTCAAAACACGTCCGTGGAATCTCTGTTTCTTGCTTGTATTTCAAACAGTACTTATGGAAGATAATGTTTCCCTGGTTGTTCTCTTTACTAATGTTAATTTAGAGGCACTTACTTTTGAAACCTCTCAAACCGTCTGTTAGAGGAAATCAGAAAACATGGTTGCCCAAATCAAGCATTTTATATAATAAAAAATTATATATTGTGTTATAAAACATTGGCTTCTAATTTTTGTTACCACAGGATTACTTTAATTATTGTTGTTTTGAAACTTCTGAAACCGTCTGTCAGAGGAGCTCAGAAAACATAGCTGCCCAAAATAAAAATTTTATATTATAAAATTATATTCTGTATTATAAAACATTGGCTTCTAATTTCTATTACCACATGAATGTCTGATTTGATTTCGTTTATTTAAAAAATATAATCCAAAAGTTGTATTTTGTAAATTAATTAAATAAAAAAGAAATATTACAAGATTTTAAAATAAGCATTAATTTAAAATTCATACATTTCTTATGATGTTTTTTTTTCTTTTTTTGCACAATAAAGGCTTAGTAGATTTATATTTATATACCATAACCCTCTTTCTGGATTAATTTTCAAAATCAGAATTTCGGTTGAAAATAGCTTACTGAAATCTGAAAAGGTTATTAGCATCCCTTCTTTGCAGTTATAAAGTTGATATAATAACATTTACATTACAAAACACTTGTACTAAGTTCCCAGACTAATATATACCATACTAATGCTTGCATAACTCTTAAGATAAAATTTCTGATTTCTTGCCCTTTTTAAATATTTTTCCCCAAGCTGATGAATCTGTTCAAAATACTGAGACTTCCGCTTTTACAATTATGCACAAAATTAGAAATTTAAAAAATAATAATCTGGAATGAAATTTAAATTCAAGCAATATAAAAAAACATTTTTAAATAAATTCCCACCTAAGTTATTAGGAAAAATTTTACTTTAGTTGCTTTTTATTAAAAAATTACAACTGCTGTTCTCTTGTGCTGGTTTACAACGGAAGGAGATGTGCAGTAGCTTCTGAGGCAGGGACCCCTGAGAAAACGAGGGCAGAAGTCAAAATTCTAGCCCACTTTTCACAAATTACGTTTATTGAACCTGCATTTCATTCCTTCCGGTAAGCAGGTTCGAGTTCGTCACCTGAAGGGTGCGAATGCAACGTCTTTCCAACTGGGCTATTCCGATATAGCAATCCCAATTAATACATATACTTGATCAAGATATTCTACCAGCATTGGATTTTCAGCACCATTTGAGAATTCAAAACCAATGGTGGCAACGCAAAATGGGTGTTTATCTACGCCAGTTGAATGAGCTCAATGCAGATGAGAAATTTCTAATTTTCTTTATTCTGAAATATTTTAATTCAAAAATATCTCAAAATGAATCGAAAAAATCGATTCATTAATAATGTTTCATTTTAAATGCATCAACCATTATGAAAATAAACAGAATCGTTTCAAGTAATCGGCCGAAAACATGCTAAGCCTAACCTCATTAGTTTGTCTATAAAACAAGCTGAATTTGTTACTTATTTGGAGGTAGGGAAATGAAGATTTTTTTAAATTAATTAATACAAAAATTAATGAATTTATAATTTTAAAAACTGTATTAACATTAAATGCCCTCCACTACAAGTTTAAAAAAATACTTGAACTTTATTGGATAAATACAAAGTATTTTATTAATGATTAAAAGTTTGAACAAGATACGTATAGGTAAACCGGGAGCTAATAGTAGGAATTGAAAAAAAAAAGTGGTTTTGATTTTTAATTTAGTGTCTTATCGTGCTGCTTAGTAATCTTATTTTATTCTAAATTAATTCAAAGAAATTTTCAATTAATATTCTTAAAAAATAATTGCTTGCATATGAAATAGAAGTAAAATATTTCCCAAGCGTATATTACTGTAATATACAAATGTATATTAGTTAACCAAACAATTTACAAAATGAAAATTTTTTGGTGTATCTTAGAAAAGTGCTATTTTTTGTATTGTTTAATCTTATTCAAGTGATGAAAATATAAATAGCAAATGAGTAGGTGAATATTTTTTGGGATATTATAAAGGTTTAAAGGTGATTAGGTAATGATTTTTTCACGTCAAACTAAAACCCAAAAAATTTATATGGTTTGTATACATACAGAAACTTTTTAAAATAAAGATTTTGGTTAAATTGTAATAGAAACCTTATTTCTCTCAGGATACAGAATAAAATAGTGAAGAAAAAAGGAAAGATTTTATTTTAAATTAGTCTATTCTTATTACCTTAAACTGATGTAAATTGCAATGGAATTTCGAATTTTGTCAATGACTATGCTAAACTGAAAAAATGATTCGCAAATTAGAACCAGTGATGAATATAATTCTAATCCCTGAGTCAGATGTTCTGGACCTTTTAAAAAGAAGATCTCTAAGTTATTAAATGGTCTACTGAACAGGTGAACTCAGACCCAGGACATTTGATTCAAAGATTGTAATAAGCCTAATCATATTCTACACATCAAGCCTCTTCCAGAGGGTTGGCAAGAAAGCTCCCTCTCCTTCTGAAACGTTTCAAAGAGAAAGATGAGTTTTCCTCTCATTACATCATTTCTGATCGATATATAGGCAAGGAGTACAACCACGGACAGGCAAGGCCAGAATGCTTACGTCATAGAAAACAACGAAGCCGAACGGAGTAGTGGTACGAGTGGGTGGGAATTTGGGGACTGAGGAAAGAATTTCACTCCCATCAAGTTTACCGATATGGAATGAACTCTCTCCTTCCCATCTCTTATCCAGTGGGCATTTTCGAGTTTTAGGAGACAGGAGGAGTGTTTCTTTGTTTGCATGAAAACTCATTTGGAACTTTCTAAAAATAAAGAATAAAAATGCCTTTAATATGCTGCTTTCCCCCCTGTAAGAAGAAAGACAAACGAGTCAGTGTTTTTTCCCTCTTCCTAAAGATGAAGAGAGTAAAATGAAATGATTAAGTGCTATGCACCGTGATGTATTTTATACGGCGCGGAATAGTAAGGTAAGCAATTTAATTGTTTTTAAAATAATATAAAGTGTTTCAAAATGAAAAAAAAAAACATTTATTCTTTTCACTTTAGAAATTAAACTGGTCGATGAGATTTATTATTCGAGATTTTAATCAATTGAATTATATATAAAAAATATTTCGTAAAATTCTGTAATGCAGGCAGCATTATTGTCAATAATAATTGCAATATCTAATCATAATTATGTTTATATGAACATAACTATTCGATTGCCATTCTATTTTATAGCCGTTCTGTAACTACTTTTATGTAGTTGAATTTCATTTTATAACATATCCATAAATACCTCAGAGTAAACAAAATAAAAATTCTCCGTACTTATGGTAATATATTGTTTCATGTTGCATATTTGTTACTGTATTTAAATTACGCAATAAAGGAAGTCAATATTTACAAATAATTTCCTATGCTGTAGGTCAGTGAATTACATTTTAAAACAAATGGTATTGAAAGAGAAATGAATTCGTGTCTATTTGATTCGAAGTCTTCATTGGATCGTAAAGTGTCCCACTTAAATATCCGAGACAATCTTTTTAAATTTATTTCTAAAAATTAAATTTTAATTCAAGAATTAAGAGATTACATATTTGTTTTTGCATAGTAAATGAAAAACATATTTATTAAAACTGTTTGTAAATTGACAAATTAATTAGAAATAAATTAGTAAAAGAGCAATAATTGGTGGTCCAAAATAAAAATCACGTTTCAGTGTCTTAACCACTATATTAATCGTATATATATTCGGCAATGACGACACATTACTAGTATATAAGTGATGTAGAAAGTTTGAGGGTCAGTTTCTCGAAATTAACTGCCCATGTTCCTTTAATATTTTCGTGAAGGAACTTCCTAAATCTATACGACCATTAAACTAAACTTCAATCCAAGCTCAATCTTCAACCTCGTGCCGTCCCCTTTTTAGTTTGAGTTTCCTAACCACTAACAGCCCAAAAGAAAATCAAATGAATATAAGATACAAAATCAACCAAAGTGGAGAATGACAGAAGATGTATTTGTACCGCTGTTGTAAGACGTAATAATAACCCTAAGAAAAGATTTTTTTTCAATGCAAATAAGGAACTGAAACGTTTGCTTGAAGAAAAGAAATCAAATTTAATTATTAAGGAAAAGAGAAATAAAAGGGTAAACATGTTTAATTCTGTTATATTTTTTATGAAAAATGTTTTATATAATAATATCAAAAAAGGGGGTCTTTAAGACGAGAAGAAAAAAAAAGACCTTTTTAGATAAAGCGATATGTCACCATATAAGGTATTCCTGCTCGAATTTTCACCGTGAAACGAATAAAATCAAATGCTAAGAAATTTTCAAAATCAATTTTATATTGCTCACCAAGTTATAAAAATTAGATTATTAGAAATCGTTTTAGCAATGCAAAGATATATTGGTATTTAACATAAAATTTAAATATTTAAATATAAATTGACTATTAAGTTAATTGAAAATTTTCAGTTGAATGGTATTAATGAGGAAAAATTCTCTTGTAATAAATTTCTGTATACACATTTTTATGTATGTATAAAATTATATATATGCATAAATTCCACATGTATGTGTGAAGTTACGTGTATGCATAAATTCTATATATATGTATAAAGTAATATGTATGCATAAATTCTATATGTATGTATAAAGTAACATGTATGCATAAATTCTATATGTATGTATAAAGTTTTCATGATTATAAAACTTGAAAATATCTTAAAATTATAAAGCTTTGTGAACTAAACTCCAGAAACATTTTAATAAGTATATTTATAATTTTAAAATGTTATTCATGCAACCTGTTTAGTCAGAAAAATCAATGGCACAAACATAAAATATATTTTAATGTTCATTATTAGAATATATTGAAGCTTATAGTTCTTAAAATTTGTGAAAGCTGACGAAATATTACATTATTTCTTATTTCAATTTTAATAAATTCAAATTACCGGAAGATATTTTCTAAACAGACAATAATACTAATAATTTCGTATGCAACGGTACTCGCATGAGTGATAAGAAAAGCAAACACTGGAGTGAAATTTAAAAAAAAAAACATTATTAAGAAAAAGTAAAATTATCATTCTCATCGTTCAGTTGATTTGCTCAAACGGATGACTTTATCATGTTTGAAAAATTTTCCCTTGTTCTTTAAATATGAATTTATTGAACCTTTTCGGTGAACAATACAACCATAAATGCATAATCTCTTAGAAACTTCATTTCTCTGTAAAACGAATTTATTGAGGTAAAATGATTGCATAAATGTTCATTCGAATGTTAATATTTTTTACGGGTCTAACAAATTTATTTTAGATCCTTAGTTAACTCACCAAAAATTCGTACTTGAAAAGGAAATAATTTTGCAACTGCATCAGAGGAATCTCGTTCAGGAATAGTTTTTAAGATAATGAAAATGCTTATGTTTTTTTTAAAAAAATAATATATACTTTTAAACTCATGAAAAAAAATTCTTACATTTTCTTTGGAATTCAAAGGTACTATTTAAATTGTGAAAAAATTTATTTCAATTTTCAAAACCGTTCTTGTCTTTTTAACAACACATTCATCTAAAGAGTCGAGTGATACATAATTTTAAATACTGAAACAGAGCAATATTTATCTAATAAAAGATACGAACTTCATCATTAATTCATTAATGTTACTCTCGCCTTTAAAAATAATTTCTAAAGTCCTTATTTCTAACAAAGGGTTAAATTGAATTCTTTAAATAAAAACTGTAGACCAAAATATGCCTAAAAATAATATTAAATGTAATAATAATAAATTCTAACTCGATTAATATTTTTTTTCATTAAAAATTGTTATATTTTTAAACATTTAATGTTTTTTTATTTGATGTCAATGTGCAATATACTATTTTGGTTTTCAATTTAAAATGAAGTCAGTCGAAAATAGTTATATACATAATAATTACAGCATGTCAATAAATTAGGAAATATGAAAATATATTTGTATTTTTAATGTTGGCGACGTTTACCACTTGAGTGACATTTTTTTATTCAGCGCTTCCCTCCCTTCGGGCTATACTTGACGTATACTATCAAATATCTACGTTTTAGTATTCAAAATAAGAAATACATTTTCAGACAGCGCTTACGAAATTATTACTAGATCTTTATAAAAAAATTTACTTAAAAAGATGAAATAAAATTATTATTGTTATTTAAATAATATGATTGTGTGAATAATAATATCAAGATATATTAAATACTTTACCGTTCGATACTGCGATAATGTGTCAAAGAATGCTCCACAGAAAAGCTGATAATGTTAAACCTCCTACTATCTCAGCAGAGACGCTTGAAAAGATCTAGAATATTCTCTTCAAAAATACCTAGCTGAGTGGGAGGATTTCATCCCTGCGCGTGGAACAAATTTTCCCTTCCCCGATGGAAACGAATCTGAGGGAAAGTGAATCAACAACTGCTGAGAGTCGCTATTCTCCGTTCTTATCAATGTATGAAAGAATTTATTCTTATCAATGTATTTATTATTTCTGATCACCTACATTCCAGAACGATTTCAATCACACATTCGAAGAAAAGGGGAGCAATCCAAAAATGAAGAAGCGTACAAGCTAAATGAAAATAAAAATGTGACAAAGATATAGCAAAAGTTTTGATATAAAAAGTAACGTGAGCTGCTTACACAAGCACATTCCATCAATAGTTTCTTGAATAATATCTTCACTTTGAGTGCTTAAATTTCGAGGAGATAAATGCATATTTGTAGGAAGGGGGAGGGAAGAAAAAGAGGATTCCCAAAATAAGAAATTTCATTTCGTTGATCTCTTTTTACTCAGTTCAAAATTCATCTAAGCATCTATTCATACTGTTCCCCTTTGGCGACCAGCTTTTACTGCGGAAAGTCAATTTTCAGTTCAACTAAAAATACGTTCTGCATGACTATTCATCATTTTTGAGTTTGAAAAAAAAATTCTGAATTTGATGAAAATTCACTTGTATGAGAAAATAACTTTTTTGAATGCTTGCCAACAAAATGAACTTTAGTCTTAATTCTTAAGCGTGCTAAATTTAAAACCACAGTTGGCGAATCAATTCTTTTAAATAAATCCCATTTGGTACATTTTTAAATCTAACGAAAATATTATTTTTAAGGGGCTAAGTGTTTGATTTTTTGAAATAATAAATCTTGTAAAGAGATATAAAAAAAATATATATAAAATAAAAAAAATTATGGTATAAAAAAAATTATGGCGAAAATAAGCAAAAAATATTTTATTAATTAAATAAATTAAAAATTACGATTTTCAAAGTAAAACATGAAAGCAATTTGTTTGACAATTTGATATTTAGTGAAATATGAATTATTATTTTAAGGGTATAGAATATATCAAAGAAATTTTAATATTGTAATTGCCGTATTGTATTAATGTCTATTATTACACTTTTATTACTTTTAATTGCTGAATTATTACTTATTTTATACATAGTTGTAATAGAAATTATAAAAAGCCACTTATTATTCAACATATCAGGACTTTTTTTCGTTCCAGTGACGTTAGAATAAGAAAAGGAGACTTTGCAATCCTGAATTTTGAATATCAAAATGAAAAGAGTTTGTATGAAGAAAAAGTAGCTCATAAAAATCTCCTACTAATTAAAGGAAATTTTGATACAGTCCATTAGTTTTTATGCTGCAATGTAACCGATATTTTTGGTTGCTTTGAGAAACTATTGTTGCTATAAATTTTAGTGTATATGAAAAATGTTTATAAAATTACTAAACAAAAAATGTGATAATATAGATAACTATATAAAATATTTAAGAGATTCAAAATATTAAGTAGAAATTCAAATCAATTCATAAAGCTGAAGTGACTTCAACCTTAAATTAAAAACTATAAAAACCGTGAAACTAGCGGCAACTGATGCATCCTCTACAAATGAAGCGCTGCATGAATTATAAAAGAAATTAAAAATTTTAGAGGAAATATTCAAAGTAAATACAGTAATTTTAATTCTGAACTAAATTAAAGATAAAATAAGTGATTTTTTTAAAAAAATTATTAAAAGTTAATGATAAAAAATTCATTGCTTTATTTGAAGGCAAATAAAAAAATATGTAGTTGTGAAAAAGAATTGGTGATTATTTTGTTAATAATCTTGGATAAAGAATAGTTGTATTATGTTTTCTTCAAATTAAAAAGAGTAGAAATTTAATGTTATGTTTCTTTCTTATTTAAATCGCTTAAAAAGTCATTTGAAAATACGAAACGAATCATTACTGCTCAAAAGAGAAAAATAATTAATGGCCGAGGAAATGCACATTGAATTTTCTAATGATTTAAGATGTTGAGGGGGGGGGTATTTTCGAGTAAAACATTACAAGTGATATAAATATTAGCATAAAAGAAAAAAAATTAGATTCTCTTTCCCTAAACTAAATCGTGACCTAAATTTAATGGGCAATCAAGAAAGCTAATTTAAACCTTACTACGAAAATCAAAAGTTGAGTTCCTGAACGCTTAAATCTCAGTCTAGGTGTAAAATTAAATCAAAAGAAACCCTTCCCCCAAATATGTCTATGTTCAATAACTTGAGCTGATTCCCTCGTGAACCCGGAACTAATATTATTTGCAGAAAGGTTACTACATTTTGCTTTGATGTCGAGTCCTTTGTGTGCATTCAATCTAAACGCTTCTAAATACGCCGATCTTTGATCGGTCGGGGCCACCGAGAACGGAGAGAGCAGTAAAAGTTTTATGGACGAGAAAGAACTATTCTCGGAAGCCCCGGCTCTATTTCTTTGGGCTCAAGCGGCTGTTTAGGTATGAGGAGATTGCTACTGATGTAATTGAATGGTGATTAAAACATCTGACTTCCAAATCAATTTTGTCGGTACCTCGCTGTTTAGTGGCGGTAGGGTGGTCGACACGTACCTGCAATTCATTACTAGACCGAGACCAATTCGGGCCATAGTCATCCCTAAAAGGAGGGGGGGGGGGGATCAATAGCTCGTGTTTCTACTCCAAAGGGAAATTCAATGTCGAAATAAATTCGTGGCCTATTGAGTATCAAATTGGTAAATAGCCGATATTAAAAATTAAAAATGAATCTGGAATTATTACATATACCAGTTCGGAATTTTTATGTATGTTGATTAAGTACTGTCCTGCTTTTGTAACATATGTGTGATAAATAATCAAAAGACAGAAGGGCTGATTGTTTGGAATGCGCAAGAACCAGTGCGCTTGACACACGGACACCACACACTGCTAAATAAAATTGAAAGCTGCACGATATGCGAGAGAAATAGCCAAATAAAATATTGTTCTATTATTTCGGATGCAACACTTTGAAAACGAGGTTAGTTTTGCTGAAGAATCATGCTCTTACTTTTTATTGAAATGATATTCTGTAGCCCCTCACATGCACAAATATCAATTTTAATCACCCGACGAAATTTCTTCATTCTAGGGACGTAATAAGTTTCATACAGGGGCATAAATGTAGAGGCGATGAAATTGCAAGAGCTCCCAGGTTCTTTTCTGAACAGGTCATTAGGAGGTAGTATTTGATCAGACAACGAAAGTATTTCATCCTGTACATCAAAGGCATTTGGATTAACATAATTTCTGATCAAGAAAAAAAAAAGAAACGCTGACATTTTATTTTTGAATTGCTATTTTGAAGCAAAGTTTTACACTGAGGATTCGTTGCAATAATTTTTCTTCCGAAAGGGAAAAATATTGTTACTTATGCGAAATCGATAAAAATATTTTTGCTCTGAGGAGAAATATCTTTTTTTTTTTGCTTGATAATAATGTGATGCTTGCGTACACAAATTCAACTTTCCTTCGTTGATTAAGAAATAGACTAATTTTGCATCAAACAGAAAGTTGTTCTTAACTCTGAGTATGAATTCTCTACTTTCATTGAGTATGAATTCGCTAAAGTCGGTGTTCATAAAATCGCTTAATTAATGCAATCAGCCGGAAAATGCAATGAGGATGTGAAAGAAAAATAATTCACATAGCAATTTGTCACCTTATAAAAAGAAACAAATTAGTCTGAAAATGTGCCGAATTCTTTTTTATTTACATCATGTATCATTTTCGATAAACAAATGTTTTTATTGTCTTTAGACTATAACAATTTTTTATGCATCACTTAAAAAGAGGAATTGGACGAATGCTTTGTTATTACCGTTTATGTCAGAAAACAACAGTGTTAAATCACGTGTTACAAGTTCAATAAAAGAGTTCATAATCATGTGTTACAGGCTCAAAATAAGTTGACGATAAAATGAAACTGCCATCGAACGAAAAAAAAAGATACATGCATAGCATACTAGGAGGGTTATTAATGCCCCCGACGTCCTTGAAAAGTGCATGAATACTAATTATTTTAAATAACAGAAATCAAATTTCACTGACAGGTATTTATCAAATGTGTAATGGTTCTTCAGTAACTGGAATATTTTCAATTAGACATCTCGGTAATTGGGCCACCTCTGTAATTTTATTTTAAAATAATTTCAAAAATTGATAACAACTCGAATACATTTTAGTTAATTTATTAAAAAGGCAAAAAATCGCGTTCACAAATTAACTGCTCTGATTATTTATTAATATCCTTGGATTATATTTAAGATGATTTAAACAGTTTTAATTTCCTTAATTATTCTGAAAATCTCGGAAAGTTCCAGAAAATATTTGTTGGAATAAATAAACCACACTCTCCATTAAATTTTCAATCAATGAATCTTTTGAATTCAAATTTCATTTCCAGAAAAAAGAGTAGTCGAGATAGAGAATGATTGTTTAGGTTAATATTAAGGCCATCCTTCAAAAACCTACAGTTTTCACTAAGTAAACTCCGTAAGACACACAAACAAATATATACAGTGAAGCCATTTACTGCCGCTTAATTTTTTTTCTAGAAATTTCTCGGGTATTTTTATTTATATACTAGCCGCCTTCAACTATCAACATTAATACTGGCGTTAATAATGTTAAT
Organism: Argiope argentata; assembly: GCA_026289955.1. Classification (NCBI taxonomy): domain Eukaryota; kingdom Metazoa; phylum Arthropoda; class Arachnida; order Araneae; family Araneidae; genus Argiope; species Argiope argentata. The sequence continues at coordinate 2,231,913 of JAOUZG010020842.1, forward strand.
ACAGCATTAATGCCGACTAAAGGGTTAAATCAATTTTTTTATATATAACTTGGTCTAATAATAAGTTTTCCAGTAAAATATTTTTAAACTTCACATTTCGATAGTCATATAATTCACTTATACTATTATGTAGGCCTTAAGCAATCCTGATCTTTGAACTCCGCATCTCTTTCTGATTTTCTATCAGTTCAAGTAAAATTCAGTTTTAAATTAAAGTAAAAATGATAAAACTTCAATTAATATATAGACCTCATTACTTAATCCAAGTATGTCTTTAAATAAAACTAAGAAATGAAAGCAGAATAGTCCGACATTTAAGTTTTATCTTCACTACAGAAATTGAAAAGTTATAATTTTTTATACTTTATAATATCTCAAGGAATTATTCAGCAAACATTTCACAGATTCAATGAAACATTCAGTTCTTAATTTTATTTTTAGATGCATATAAATGCTCTCAATAATAACATTTTTTGGTTTATAAATATATTTCAAAAAACTATGGTTTAAATTCCTTGGGTCTTATAGATTCATATTCTGTAAAACATTCTTAAAATTTTAAATATATAAATAAACATTTCTATCTTCTGCAACCAAATCTGGCTAATTTATTCAGTTCTGAATATTGCAAGTTTAGAACAATCATCATTTTCATAATCTAGACCATTATTCTAGAGTAACCCTGATAGGCTTCTTTGAGATCTTGATAAGGTGATCTAAAATCGCCAGTTTTTATATTGAAATTTTCATAGATCGATCAGATTTGATGATTGATTTAAATGATTGGAGTGCCACTTTTTTTTATTTTAAGGACTTATTACCTCTAGAATATTTTATTACATATAATTCATAGAGCAGATGATATACGTAAAAATTTAAAAATCGTAATTCAGCAGAATTTTTTCCCTCAATCTACTAATTATATATTTCACTCAGACCATTTGTTAAGGGATGTATGTCTCTCCGAAAAGAAATTAAGATTTTAGATGCTGGGCTCCGATTACAGAAGATGCCTTGTAGATGCTAAGCCCTATTTGTCTTAAAAACTGTTTAATTGAATTAGTAATATATGTATTATAAAATATCATAGAAAACATTTCATTGCATTCATTATCTAAAAATATCATATTTCCTCTTTGTTTCATTTATGCAAACACAGGCTAAAAATGAAATTTTTATATGTGTTAATTTGGAATGATAATTGATTTATTTTTTCTCATGTGAGAACATGATATTGTTTTGGTTTGAAAGTTTTAATGTCTCCGAAATATGCGGATAAAAAATAGTTTATATGCTTTTACAAATTGTGCATTAATAATTATTACGTATGCTTGTTTGAAAGAAGATGCGTTTTCAAATAGATGACCTGCTTTTACCAGTATAGCTTTAATATTACGTATGCTTAGTTGAAAGCAGATACGTTTTTATTTCGCATGATTCATTAAATTGCGGAGATAAATTACAATTATTAAGGTGAATTCTTTGATTTGCAAAATATATCTTCTTCACATAAGTAAAAGTAACAATTCAAAACATGTCTTATAGTTTTAAGAATTTAAAAAAATACGAATGCAAAAAATATTTTACACCTACTTATTATCAATTGAATTTTGTTCGTCGTTTCTTTGAAATGACGTCCTTTTCTAGTTCCTAGTTTACGGGTGTGACTGGTGGAAACACACTGATTTTGAGAAAACTGGGCACTGACCCGAAGTCACTAGGGGCTTTTGAAGAGGCTTTGGATGTGAACTTATGAATTACAATTATATTCGTATCAAAAATACAATTTTAATGAAAAATATATTAAAACTATAAAATGGAACAAGTTTTAAATAAAAGTAAAATGGTTACTTCATGCGCAATTTATCTTCATTTAATATTACAGGAAGGAATTTCTTGTAAAAACATATAAGAAGGGAGAATGTTTACAATTATAGTTGCACAGCAACTGAAAATATTATCCGTGAGAGGTAGCAAAGGTTTAATTTAAAACGAGAAAAGTATTAGTGCTGTTTTGGGGGGAGGAGAAAAGCTTATCCATTGATTTAATCATAATAAAAACAAACGTAAGGAGTGACTTTTTTTAAAGATTCTCGATTTCGATCTTCTAACTGTGTAAAAAAGAACCATAAACTAATCTTTTCTGAAAAAAATAACTTTTGAGATTGGCATGATTGTTTGAAATTAAAATCTCAAATCTATGTTACCGTTAACGAAATACATATATTATCAAGGAGCTGGTTCATTTTTGAAAATGTTTGTAATTAGTAAATTAGATCAATGACCTCGTCGTCATGAGCGCCGGTGAGTCTTAAGCTTTCATGAGTAGACCGAACAACAGTCAAATCGTTAAAAGGAAAACTGAACTCGAACATAGACAAGTGCCAAGCTGGGAACTTGATGATGTGATCGAATAGACCCGCAACAGGCATGCAGAGTAGAAATGATCCTTTACACTTTATAGTATTTTGAAATAAGTCGTGAACATTAGAAGAACATTCTGCGCAAAATCACGCTTCAATAACACAAAGAGCATTCTGCAAAATCATGCATCTTTCCATAATACAAAATCACCTTGAATAAATAATTACTTGTTACGATTTTTTAAAAAAAAAAGCGTCTGTGTTACGGAGTATAGCAGTAGTATCACCATTCATTATCCTCAAAAGTCAATATTCATATTAATTCATAAATATCTTAAGCAGATAAGAAATAAATATGTTGTTAAGAACTTAACCTCAACTATAAACACTTCAAAAAAAATTTCAATCTACTCTATAAAGATATTGTCAATCTTCACAGCTCGATACAAGGGAAATCAAAGTCTCGGAAACTCTACTGATTCTAAGAGTATTAAAATGATCGAAATTTATACCTCTGCTTGGCGCATTTTCCAAAAATTGCGGTTCGCCAACCACGAGCTTGCTCCGAGTATTTCGGAGGAGTTCCTCCAGCCAAAGAAAAAGAGAAAGGGTTCCAAATTAGATAAAACGGGAGTTGCCACATATGGCACATTATCGCGAAATTGGCGAAGAGGGTTAAACTCCCCCAAGTAATCCAATAAGAAACCCGTACCTATCAGCTCGGCTTTCCCGCGAGAAAAACGAGAATGGAAAAATAGTTGGGAGAGGGGAGCAAGCACACTAATTAAACTGAACTCAGCAAATCTTTCCCCATCCCCCTCACTTTTAAGAGCTGTTGGATGAATGGGGTGGAAGAGTGGACAACCAATCATGGGCCCGAAATCAACGAGGAGCAATAAAACATAATTAAAGATGTAGGCACGATTTCTGCTTTTTGTTGTAATGCTAAAATGAAAGGAAATATTTAAAACTGAGCTTGATGAATGAGGGTCGGAGGGAAAATACAATTATTGAAACAATTAAAGCAAAATGACAAATTAATATTAAACATGAGTTAACTTTCAAATCGCACAATTTCAAGTTCTCCTTATTAAGATAACAAATCAATAAAAATTAAAGATCGAAAATAATTTATTAAGAGCCAGAAAAAAATGTTAAAGGTTTAACAAAATTCGAATATTGTAAAAAAAAAAGGAACATTTATTTCTAATTTCTCAAAGTCATTTTTTTTAATTTACCGTAACTATCTAAATGAATTGCAAATAGTATGATTTTTGTTCCGCTTTTCATTGGAATAATATAAAACCGTCAGAAGAACTTAAAATCACACAAAAATAATTTTTATATCTTTTTAAATATCCAACAAATTTAAATTGTTTTCAATTTTTCAGTGTGTGTGTGTGTGTGTACACTGAAGTGACAAAAGTCATGGGATAGCAATATGTAAATATACAGATGGCAGTAGTATCGTAGCGAAAAAGCATAAATTCGCAGCTCGTTTTCCAGAGCTTTCATTTGTGTTCAAGTTATTCATGTGAACAGGATTTCGTGATTTATGGGGGCACGACGAGAATTAACAGACTTTGAACGTGGAATGTTAGTTGGAGCTAGACGCATGGGTCATTCCATTGCGGATATTGTTATTGAATTCAACATTCCGAGATCCACAGTATCAAGAGTGTGCCGAGAGTATGAAATTTCAGGCTTCAAATCCCATCATGGACAGCGCAGTGGGCGACCACCTGCACTTAACGACCGAGACCACCGACGCCTGTGTAGAATGGTAATTATTAATAGACACGCAACACTTCGTCAAATAACTGCAGGAATCAATGTGGGACGTACGAGGGTCGTGCCCGATAGGACTGTGTGGCGAAATTTGTCTTCCTTGGGCTATGACAGCAGAAGATCGACTCGGGTGCCTTTACTGACAGCACGACATAGCTTGCAGTGACTCTCCTGGGCTCGTGAGCATATCGACTGGTCCCTGGACCAGTGGAAAACCGTGGCGTGGTCAGATGAGTCATGATTTCAGTTGTTACGAGTTGATGGTAGAGTTCGAGTGTGGCACAGACCCCAAGGAGCCATGGACCCAAACTCTCAGCAAGGCGCTGTTCAAGCTAGTGGTGGCTGCATAATGGTGTGGGCTGTTTTTACATGGCATGGACTCGGTCCTCTGGTGCAACTGAACCGATCATTGA
>JAOUZG010020842.1:2271476-2305377 GCA_026289955.1 Argiope argentata
AAATATTTTCGTGTTCCTTTTCGTTTTAGACTTCAAGTAAAAGTCTGATTTAAATAAATTATTTTTGTAGAATGGTGTATATGCTGATTTAAATAATACACACACCACCACAGCTTTCCTTCTTAGATAGGATTACAAGAATCTAAAAATTTATGGACGTTCATGTGAGTTAGAAAGATTAAAATATTTAACGACATTTTTTCGACTCAGGTGCACTGATTGCGATAGAAAAACGGAGACAGATAAGTACTTTTAAACGCCATTGATGGTCTTTGAATAGAAAGGTGTAGGACATTGGGAGTGAAGAATTCTCAACATCGGAAAGATAAAATGAAAGCATGAATTTATAGATCCTTTATTGCTACACAGCTCATGACGGCTGATATACATTGAAAAGAAAAGCTCATGTATCATTCTATTATTTAAATCGACAATTTGTGAGAAAAAGTTTGCATTCGAAAATTAAATTTCTTTTTTCAAGCCAGAGGAAATGAATCAATGGTCATATGGAATACAAAAACGAACTTTCACAACGCTTTTCGTAGAATAATGTAAATCTATGTTGGTCTTTTTTACCTCAGGTCGGGAACATCTGACACGCGCCTGAAGGAACAACTGAATTATTTTCACATTTAGAACGCTTTTACATATAAATGCGGAATTAATTGTGTTGCAGAAAGCTTGCGCATTTTGGAAATACGTTGCAAAATAAGTTTGGTATTTAAAAATCTAAAAATTGATAAAATAGCAATTGTTAATTTTGAGTTTTTGAAAATAGTATACATATCAAAAAATAAATTTTTAAAAATTGTTAGAGAGGTTTTAAACATATATAACAAAGGATATTTTACTTTGTAACAGAATAAAAGCAAACTTTTATAAAATTTATGAAATAATTACGATTATTAGGTTACTGTTTTTATGTTGAATTAGATAGATTACTTCGCGTTTGCTGCGGAGAATTTGATGCTTCATTAATTACAAAAATTTAAAACAAATAAAATGAAAATTAAATTTTTTCATTCAGGATTCTACTAAATTTTTCCCCTTCTTGTGCAGTCGTTAGACATACAAATAATTATTCAGTTTTTCTATTTGATTTGCACAGTTCTTTCTGCACATATGGCAGGAATAATAGATATTTTCAAAATTCCAAGCACTGAAATAATTTTCAGCTCGGTGAATTATTTTTTGAATTTATTTTCGAACATTAAATGCAATATATCAAATACCGCCAATTTGGCACTAAACGCGCCAACATAAGAAACTTGAATGAATTTCTACCTCTGCGAAATGGACTCTTTCTACAGTAACCTGTTTCTATAACACCCGCCGTAAACATGGACGTTTGTCTGGAAGATATCTTGTCGTGGATAACAAGTATATGGTAAGGCGAATGAGCTCAAATAGTTTCTAGGACGCTATAACCCAGATATTGTTATTCTACAAGAAACACACTTTAGGGGTGTCGACAAATGCTACTTCCCAAATTATAAATATTATTCAAACACTAGCTGCACACATTAGATAAAGAAGAACCGGCATTCTACTTAAAATCTGTATACCACATCATTACTTACCCAACCTCAGGCTGTATTATGTTGAAGTCACAATGATTGTTACCAACTTCGAAGCAACAGAGCCTATAAACTTCATTTCCATTTACAACCCTCCACTAAATGATAGAATGTATACAATACACCTAGAAAGCTTCTTTGCAGGTAATAGAAGCAAATTTATAACTGGAAACTTGAATGCTAAATTAGAGCATGGAACTGTACCAGGAGCTGTGTAAACAAGTGCTCACCATCACAAACAAAATCAAATTAACCGCATATGCCAGATAGAAACCTACGAGGTGCAACAGTTAAAGAACAGCAATAATAGACTTAGAAATATCCAAAAAAATTACAATGTAACTGCTCCACTACAACAGTGAACGAACTGTCAAGTGCCCATCAACCGTTTCAATTTTGGAAACACACAAGCACTTCATGGGGTTTCAGAATCATTATACCTCGTTGGAAAATTTTCTAGCAAAATATTTTAAATAACCCTTCAAATGAATTCATAACATGAGAAACGTGTATTGAATTAGAATTAAATAGGTTGACTCAAGAATTAGAGAATCAATGCAAACAGTAGGGAAAAGGGTTATTAAAAAGAATGAGGTAATTTCACTTGAAAAAAAACATCAAACCCAAATCAGAAATAGATTAAGTAAAATATACCAAATATGTAGAACTCACAACGATATTTCCAGAAACAGCCAGAACCAAATTTGTATAATCACTGAGGACACTGCCATCATGAGTACCGGTGAACCCATTAAAATCATGAACAATATAAACAATTACTTATATTAGTTGGAAAAATTGCTACGGTGGAAGAATAATGTGAGCATTGACAAGTGCCAGGTTGTCTATTTTACGAGGAGAAAAATTATCCCGACCCCCCCCAAATTCTTTAGGATTAAAATACATTGGAGCAATACAACCAAATATATCGGCATCAGTTTAGACCAAAAACTGACGTACAAAGAACATATACACAAATTAAGAAATAAAGAAATATAATCTTTCCTCCCCAATGATGGAGAAAGGGTGCAGACTCTTAGTCATAAGAACAAGTTTTATTGTAGAGGACCATTATCAGACCACTAATGAGCTAAGCATCTCCTGTTTCGTTTACGACAGCAAGAATCCACATAAATAAATTAGAAACAACCCAAACTAGAATATTAAGAGAAAAAAACTAAAGCACCGTGGTTTGTAACAAGCAAACAAATATTAAAAGAACTTAAAAAGCCAACAATAACCGAATACTTTAAAAAACTTGCAAATAACTTCTTCCATACAATAGACAACCACAATATCTACGCAATAGCAATTATCCCCACACACGACCCAGAAAACCCGAAGAAAAGAAGTCGGCCTAGAACAAACCTGCTTGAAAGCTGAAAAGCTTTATCCCATCAGCATTTTCACGCCAGACGATGAAGATGAAGACGTGGAAAGTAAGAAATGTTAAATAATAGCAGACAATCAGATAAACTTTCACAGTTTTAACATATATTTTTTCATTTATTTGTTATTTATTCTTTTTTGTTACTTATAAATTTTCCCTTGTAGATAAACAGTAAAAAGGCAATTAATTTATATGAGTTAATAGCAATTTAAAGTTGCTAAAAATAAAAATAACAGTCTTACCTCTGATATTTAGGTCCCCGAGTCCAAGCACTCCATCAAAACAATCATCAGGATTTTGTTCTTTCAGGGCATCTGGAGTTTGAATGGTAACTTCAACGAGTTTGACGTGCGGAACCAGTGCTAGTGAAGAAGACCACGGGTATTCAAATTTGTGTGCTAGTGAAGTAACCCACGTGCTAACAAACATGTGTGCATCGGCTAAATGAATTGTATATTAAACCCTGTGTATACCCAGGATGGATTAGTGTGCTAATACTATTAAATATAAAAGACTATTTTATGAATCTGAAAATTATTTAGTCCGTTCGGCTTTATAATGTCCGAACGCCCAACCGTCACGGAGACCGAAAGGCCGCTTTCTACTAACCTCATAAAGGATTACCAGTACGGTCTCTTCAAAGAATACCTGTATAAACGGGTGGAAACACTAATGATATGCTCCCTGAAAGTGATAATTCAGATAATAGGGTAAATAAACAGAAAATCATGGAAGACAATGGTAAGTGTCTGAATATTTTCTATCTTGGTATTCAATATGTTCCTAAAAATATTAATAATCATAAGGCTAAACTAAACGTGTGTGAAATAATTATTGAAAGTAATGTTGTTAAGAATAACATTAATGATGTAAAGTGTAGTAATACCCTAATAAACCACAATAACAGAAGCATTGTTTGTAGTGCTGTAGAAGCTAAATTAAAAGGTAATATACATAATCATAAAGAAAATTCTATGAGTGACAACTCTGATATTGAGGCCGATAGTAGAGATGAGAAATCTGAGGACCAGTATAGTAACTATAAAAATGACGTATAGATGAATGATAGCGAAGGGACAGCATTAGGCGCAAACTCGCTAAGAGTGTGTGGGGGGGATAAATGCAAAAGGAATGCTACATAGTCAATAAAATTAAAGCCAATGGCAAAAAGACAACACAAAAACTAAGAAAAAATAGTGCAAACAAACCTAAAAATAAAGTCAAAATAAGTAGCAAAGTTAAATGCAGCAGCATTTCCATATCCACAAAATATTACCACTTTAAAAAAACTAAAGAAAAAAATCAGTGAGAATTCAAAACTTTAAAGGGAAGAGAGGATTGAAAAATGCATCTGAGGAAATTGAGCCAACAGAAAGTTTACAAAAACCTTTGAAAAACAATAAGATATCAGCCACAAATAAATTTGAACTCCTTAACAAGATAAGAGTAGCAGAAACAAATAACCTGCATAGTGATAGAATAATCTATACTCCCCCCAAAACATAAATATAATACAAAAAATTAAATGTACCTCTAAAGAAACTGGAAAATTCATGGAACTATTCGTAGAAACTACGGTCGATGTTTGAAAAATAACTAAATATTCAAAAGAACAAGAATTGGAATATTTCATAATGTCTGATAAAGCCGAAAGATCTGAAGGGTGCCAATCAACGCAAACACGTAAGTGATAAAATACGAGCTAACGCAGCGAGGATTTCAAGTAGAAATGGTTAAACTATTCGGGAAATGGAAAACTAAAGAACTATTACCAATATATCAGGTACATCTAACGAAAACTTCTATTAGACAGGACATCTATAAAATAGTTCAATTAATGTATAGATAAGTAAGAATGGAAAAATATGTAAATAAAACTGTAAGGCAATGGTACAAATGCCAGGCATGTCAGCACATCTCACAAGGATTTGTAATGAAGCCCAAACGTGTTGCATGCGCGGGGCAGCACGAGTCGTTAAATTGCCCAAACAAAACAACAAAAGCAGAAGATGAAAATCTCCCGGTCAAACGCCCAAATTGGGGGGGGGGGATAGCCACACAGCGAGATATAAAGAGTGTCCCAAGTACCCAACATTAGATGCAAAAGTAACTCCGGTAACTTCATACGCAACAATGGCGTAAGGTTGCAACAAAACAGCAATTGTCAACGCACGAGTGGGTAAATAGAGGAATGAACTGAACGCAGTTAGGCTAACACTTCTAGGAGCAGGAACGTGGGGAGACTAGCTTGGGAGGGGCTTATCCCCGGTCATGGTGCTTATCAAGTGGCAGGGTTAAAGGGTTTCTCTACTTGACAGTCTGCGAAGGATTCTGGAGTGAGGTGAGGTCCAGAGATGCGCTATTTATTGTGTTAGCAATTGATTGGGTGTGGGAGTATGCAACCTTTAAGAGGGTTAAGAATGCAACCTTTAAGAGGGTTAATAATAGGATTTTAGAATTAAAAATTAATAGTTTGGTAAGAAGAAAAATTAAAGGAAGGAACTTAAATTAAAGTAGAGATTATTGCACTGAAATTTAATTAAGTAAAATATTACGAGGTCTTCTGGAATTAAGTTTGGGGGTGTATCTAAGTATATTTTTGACTGTTTCGTTATCTATTTTTGTCCACATTTTTATAAAAATTTTGAGATAGTTTTTTGATGAAATTCCTTAAGAAGGGGTAATCTAGGTAATTATACATACATGAGGTAGGCATAAACCATTTCATATTGCAAGTGTAACAAAATAATCTGTTTTGCAGTCTTTCAATTAATGCTAAATTATATTTATGTTCATAACCCCACACTGGGCAGGCATAAGTGATTACTGGAAGCAAATAGACAGAGTAAATACGTATTTTATTTTTCTTAGTCGATTTAAGGACTCGAGAAATAAAGGGAAAGAATTTACGTTTTAGGAATCGAAACTTTTTGGTTATATAATTAAAGAGGGGTTTCCAAGTTAAATTACTGTCTAATATGTGTCCTAAGTACTTACATTCCTTAGATGAAGGGATCGTTTGATTTTTAAACTTAAGAAGGGGGCCAATTTTAATATAGTCACTTCTAGTAAAATTAATGGCTTCAGTTTTTTTCCGTGTTTATTTCAATTTTCCATTTTATAAACCAGTCCCCAATGTTTTTAAATGTCTATTGAGAGCTTTTTAGATGTTTTTCGGGTTGTTGTAACGCGCTAGGATTTCAGTGTCATCAGCACACATACATAGTAGGGTATAAAATTGTTTAGGTATGTCATTATAAAAATAGAGAACAAGACCGGTGCCAGCTTGGATCCTTGTGAAACTCCTGCGAGTATTGGTTTTAGCATAGAATAAACATTATTGAATTTAATTTTGAAGAATCTATTGCTGAGGTAGGAGATGATAATTTTGACTAGGTGTTGGGGAATATTATAATGAATGAGTTTTTAAATAAGGCCATTCAGCCAAACTCTATCAAAAGCTTTCTGGATGTCGAGAAATAAAGCAGCAGTTTTTTGTTTATTCAACAGGCCTTCTTCAATATATTCTACAACTCTGATCAATTGGTGAGTTGTGGATAAATATTTGCGAAAACCAAATTGTTCTGGAGCGAGTGTGGTGTTATATTCTAGATGATAATTTAAACGATTAAGGTTGATATGTTCGGCAATTTTACTTATTTAGGGGAGTAGGGATATGGGCCTATAGCTGCTGGGTTCAGTGAGGTACTTTCCTGGTTTTAAAATGGCGATGACTGTTGCAGTTTTCCAAGTTTCAGGGAAGTATCATAGTTTAAGAATATTAGAAATTATTTGTTAAGTGAAGGAAGAAAATATCAGGTAGAAATTTTAGCATTTTGTTACTTACGTTATCTAGACCAGGTGCGCTTTTAACGTTAAGTTTTTGAATATATTTTTTTAATTTCATCAGTGCTGGGGGAGAAAAATCATTAAAACTATAAGGTAAAAAGTCCCGAAAGCTTTTGGCTGTATTATCTACAAGTTGTTCTGTGTCATGATCAGTAATGTTATTAAATTTAAATTGTTTCTCAAGGCTTTCCGCCAAGCAATTTGCTTTTTCTAAATCACTATTAGCAATACTAGGCTGGCCATTAAGGGGCGAAATTTTGGGTTTTTTATTTTTATTTTTATAGGAGTTTTCTAATTTTCAAAGGGATCCGTCTTCCGCTTTGGAGTTTATTTATTAGTGTGTCGACGAGTTTATTGTTACTAAGTTAGTTATTAAGTTTTTCAATTTCTTTATTTAGTCTGTTCATGAGCCTCTTGAAGACTGTGCCTCTCTTGAAACTCTTCTTTGAAAACTCTTCCTGGCAAAGTTCCTATCTCTAATTAGGGTCCTAAGTTTTGAATCTGAGTTTTTGTCTGTTTGGAATAGGTACTGATGCTGCCTTTTGGATTTCTTGATCTGCTTTTCAATATTTATGACTTGTTTCTCTGGGATTTTGATGTCATTAAGATAGGTATTAGCGTAGCTTCTGGTTGGATGAGGTTAAATTTGAAGTTTTTCCAGATAGTTCTATTTAAAGTCGTGGATTTTGGCAGAGTGTATTTAAAGAAGTTAAGTAGGATCGGGTTATGGACGGAGCTTAGCTCCGGGATGGATTTCCTTTCATACGGATAGTGGAAATGTTTAACTGTTGTTAAATCAAGAGTGTTTGCAGAATTAAGACCAAATCTGAAGGGAGAGGAGTCGGTTCGATAATTTTGAGACTGGTCTGCAGGACGAAGTGGTAGAAGGAATTACCTTTCGGGCATTTATGATTACATTCGCAGCTAACGTGGTGTGTATTAAAATCTCCACAAAAAATTAGGTTGGGGCCTATTTTCATTAAAAGATCAAGATATATTAGAAAGTTAAGGTTATCCACGTTAGGTGGAATATAAGTTGATATTAAAGTTATGGGATCATTATAACGCGTTGTAGTAAGGATATGTGGACCTCATTGTGAGGTACTCCGTTTTTAATTAGTATTAAAAACGGATTACCCGCCTGATAAATCCTGTAACTATAGTACGTGAAATAATTTGCCAGGAAGATTTTTCGTTGTGGTCTAAGGTGTGTTTCTTGCAGTAAAATCACATTGGGGTTATGCTTATTTACGAAGTTATGAAAATCATAAATTTTATTATTAATACCATTTGCATTCCAGTAAACAATGCGGAGACTATTGAGAGAAACGGTTAATTTCTATTGAGGGAGCCCTGAGAAATAAAACGCAGTGAGGCTAACACGAGACCAGGAGAAACCATTGAGGAAGCAACAGATCTGGGTAGGGGAGCAACAAAGGGATCTGCACTATAGACCGATGGGTGCAAAGTAATTTAACTCTGATAACAGAAATAGGGAATATAGCAAGCACTGCTTGAGAAACTGCGAAAAGGCACTTCAGCAAGTGACATAATATAAGTTCTAGTGGAGTCTCTCAGAGGGCCGCACAATAATAATCATGTCTAGTAACACCGGTAAAACTGTTTTCACCTGAAATGCAAATATGGTAAGCGAATGAACTCGGAGAGTTTCTTTGACGCTGTAACCCTGACATTGTTACGATATAAGAAACTCACCTTAACGGTATCGACAAATGCTACTTCCCAAACTATAAAGTTTATTCAAACCCCAGCCGCACGCACTTTAGACGGAAGGGAACCGGCATTCTAATTGAAAGCTGTACATCACATCATTACTCACCCAACCACAGGTTGTATTATGTTGAAGCCACAAGGGTTGTTGCCAACTTCGAAGCAATGGAACCTATAAACTTCACTTCAATTTACAACTCTCCACTAAATGATACAAATTATTCAATAGTACCTAGAAATCTTGCTTGCATATAATAGAGGTGAATTTATAGCCTTTTTTATCACTTGAAGTAGATTATGGAACTGAATTAGGAGATGTATAATAGGTAAACAACTGCACAGCTTCACAAGCAAAATCAGATTAACCCTGCATGTTTCAGAGAAAGTTACGAGGTACTATAGTTAAAGAATAACTATAATAGATTTAGAAATATCCAGAATATTTGCAATTTAATTGTTCCTTTACAACAGTGAATGAATTGTCAAGTGACCACCAGCCGGTTCAATTCTGGATAGACACCTGCACAGCTGCAGTAGCAAAATTTTTATACCTAATTGGAAAAAAATTCCAACAAAATATTTAAGCCCTTCAACTCTCTGGAAAGTAGAAAGTCGCTCCAACGTGTCTCTTGAAAACCGCATGGAACGTAGGAAGTTGCCTTCCGCAAATATCTCTAAACCCGGCCACCCCGTCGAAAGTCGTCATTGCTTTCCCCCTTAAGTGTAATAAACGAGTTGGGTGGTCCGCTTATTAGGGTCATTTTGTAGTTTCCACTGGCAGTTTGAATTTGGGTGGACCCTTCAACAAGGGGAATGAACACTCTGGAATGGAAAATAACATCTATTGCTAGAATTCGCGATTGCAGGATGGATTGTTGATATGATCTGTATACTTCATCAGTGATTTTAATATTTCATTATTTCAAAGTAAATGTAATATCCAAGTTAAAACATTAAAGGTAGGGAATCCACTATATTTACATCATGTATAATAATTAATAATTGGGATTTGTTCGTACAAACTGGTATAAATTTTCTACACTTGGTTGATGAAATATTCAAAAAGAGCGTTTTAACTTTTTATAATACTTTTATTAAAATAGAGAAAAATATTTCAAAAAATCCTTAGAAAAATTTTTTGAATTTATTTTCATCTCAATAATTAAGCGAGACAAATATTTATTTTTAATTGGAATTTTAATTATTAATTAAGCTTTTTTATAGATTTGGTAAAAGCATTTGATACGTAATGAAAGGCAAATTTGGAAACTTTTGAATCTAGTTATTTATTTTTTACTGTTTAGACTGAATTTTAGTATAAGTATTTTTAATTATTTTTCTTAAATACTTTTGTTTTCAAACTATCTTGATAAATGTAGCTACTATTTTTTTTTTACTTTTTTAATATTTTTATTTTAATTTAAGGGTTGTTTACAGTTAATTTATTTTCTAAGCAAAAACTATTATACGAATTAAAAGTGGAAAATTTCCAATGTTTACAGGGCTCTATAATGGTTTTTGAATTTTCTATTCTTAATTGATGAGATATTAAAAATAATTTACTAAAAATGTGAACTGTTAATAATAATTTTTATGAAATACAATAAAATATTTTTAAAAATCTTGTAAAATTTTTTAACTTATTTTTTTATTCCGATTATGAGGCGAAACAATTATTTATTTATAAATGTAACTTTTAAATAATGCTTATTTTTCTATTCAGATTTTCGCAAACCATTTAATACGAAATGAAAGGCAAATTTAAAAAACTTTAATCTGATATTTTATTTATTTTGCAACTTTGGAAAAAATGCTTTTAATTATTTTTTTAGATCCTTTTATTTAAAGTATCTTGGTAAAAGAAGTTACTATTATTCTTTTTCATTGTTAAAAATTAAATTTATGAAAGAAAGAAATTATATTGAATAAAATGGAAAACTATTATAGAAAAATGTATTTATATTGAACGAAATTGGATTATGAGTAAATTCAATTGACATTCCTTTGAAAAAGGGAATGAATGAATGCATCTGGGCAATTATAATTTTTGCCTTGTATAAAAAAAAATATTAGCTATTTAATTAAAATAAATGCTTTTAAAGCTGATACAATTTCTAACAGTTTGAAATCATCACAGCTTTACGTTGTGAATTCAGAACTTAGTAATGAAAACTGATATAAATGTATACTTCAAAAATTAAAGTAAATGAAAATCGTTATAAATAAATTACTTTCGAACAAGTGATGCAATTTTCGATATATGTGCAACATAGCAGCTTATGAACTGTAGTATATAAATATATTAAAATGCTTTCTAGAAGAAATGTTAAGTATAATAAAATTTATAAGAATATTAATTATAACACTTACAGTACTGATTAAAATCTGTTAATTTTTTATAAGAAATTTTTTGAAAAAATAATTAAGTGATTATTAATTGTTTTTCTTCAGAAATAGAGTACAAACCTTTTTTGTAAAATGATAAATAGAAAATAATTACCGAATTCAATGTATCGTTAGAGAATTCTTAAAAATGTGAATATTGGCATGAACCTATAAATACTGAAAAAGAAAAAAATAAATAGGAAAGTAAAATAAATAGGAAGTAAAAATTTTAGATAAAACTTATAAAAGGGAAAAAATTCAATGTTTAACCGATAAATGCGAATATTTAACCCGTTAGAATTACATGTAAGGCTATTTCAATAACAGATAGCATATGATATACGTGAAAACATGGAGTAGTACCTTTTCATATTACACATTCAAAACATGTTTCGATTTTTACTATCTACTATCTATTCTCAATTATATACACTGCTCAAAACAATTAGGGGATGATGTCTACCAATAAGTAACATAAAATGAATCCTCCATTAATTACAGCCTGTCAGGAAACGGAAGAAGAAAACTTTATATGCAAGTCAAAGTTCATGACGTCAGAAACCAGAAAAAGGAGATAAGGCCAGAAAGCGAGATGTTGCAGAAACGTCTGTTTTACTACCGTAACTGTGAAATTTGATTGCGCTGTCTTTATGTTTTTGAGACAAGCTTATGAGAATGTCTGATCAACGTGATTTACCGGAATCCATGGCATGGCGTGTCATACGAAAACTGGAATCAGGCCAAACACAACGGAGTGTCGCGGACGCTGTTGGAGTCGCCAGAAGTGTTGTTGCAAGGCTGTGGAATCGATTCCAAGAAACAGGAAGTGTTAGACGTCAACCAGGGTAAGGTCGGTCACGCGCCACTACAGCAACTGATGACCGGTACATACAGTTAACAGCCCGTCGAAACAGAACAGATAATGCTACTCAGCTGCAAAGACAGTTGTTCTTGGCAACAGGACGAAGGGTATCCAGCCTAACAGTACGTAATAGGCTTCATGGGGGGAGGGCGCTCTATGCATGTAGGCCAATGGTCTGCATTCTGTTGACCCCCACGCCACCGTGCGGTCCGAAGAAGATGGGCTGCTGAACATCAAAATTGGCAGAAACATGATTGGAGCCAAGTGTTTTTTACAAACGAGTCCCGATTCAGTCAGGAGTGTGACACACGACGTGCTCTGGTATAGCGGGAGAGGGGCACTTGAAATAACCCTGCATTCGTTCATGAAAGGTCACAATACAGACGAGCTGGTTGGATGGTATAGGGTGGAATCAGCATAGACGGACGCCTTAAATCATCTTTTCATGTTTTTTCCATATTTTCAAAGAATTAAAGCTTAATTCCACATTGTTTTATTTTTTCTCTGTATTGCGCATGGATACGCGTGTGCTACCCAATGAATGCTAATACGTGGCTGTCTTGCACGGTTTTCTGGATTTTTTTTTGCTTGCTCTCTAATTGTTTTGAGCAATGTATATATATATATATATATATATTACAGAGAAGGATATGATCCAGTGGTCTCACTCTCATAGACACACACTAATGGCAACATTTTTAATATGGATATTCACATAGACAGTAGCACCAGATTCCAATACAATAATTCTGATAAAATCCCAAGATAGTAAGATGACTGATATCAATTGGCTTGAGTAAGGTTTTTAACATCATACAGCTGGTAAATTAAAAGTAATCAACAAACTGGCATAATTATTGCTAATTAATTTTTAAATAAAATTTCTTAACTATACATGCAAAACCTTTTTTTAATTATTTTCAGAAATAGTAGATTGTCGTTTCATCATTCATTTTTTTTGATATTTAGTTTAATCATCATCCGTCCTTAAAACATATAAAAGAAGAAGAAAAAACTATTTGCTTCATCTTTGTGTTCTATGTGATTATTAGAAAACTCTAAATTAACTTCGTTTCAAACAGTTTTGAATTTCTGAGTTATGTCATCTCTTTGGTAAAAGAGGCTAAAATTTCCATGAAAACATTCATGCAATTTAGAAAAATATTATAATAAATATTCAGTTGGTCATTTTAATCATGATTTACACATGTCATATTCTTTAAAGTACAAAAAAAATACTATGATTAAATAAATTTTTATCATCATTTACAAGTAATTTTTTGCATTCCATACATCCATGAGAAGACAAAAAAATTTTTTGTTAAAAAACCAGACATATTTGTTAAAACATTTTCTTCCACTAGGTTTAGTGTACTTATGTTCAATTTATCCATGTTATCTTGTTTCTTTCCTTCATCCAAATCCTCCGAATTTTCAATTATTAACTCACACAATTCCTTTTTGTTTAAAGAAGTAAAATCGATTAAAGTAGAAGCATCATCATCCTCACAGTTTTTGTTTCTTGACTGCTTTAAAAAATTAGTTATTATTACTATGTGAATGGTATGTCTGAATTCATAAGCATCTGGATTTTCTCGGAAGTCTCCACGTCGTCTGATAGAAGAAAATGTATTTTCTAACGGATCTTGATTACATCGATTTGTAAGGATGAATTTGAATTTAGTGGATAAATATTCAGAAATTCCAATGAAAGCATTTAAAGTTAAATCCAAGTTAAAATGCACCTTGGTACGTCAGAGGGTGAATTATCCACGACGACCTCCAAATTGAACCTGTTTCGAAATTTGTTAGACGAACGTCAAATCATTTCTTTGACAAATTACTCCAGATTCGTAACGAGTTACTATAATTACCTGCTTATGCCCCCAGCTTTAACTAGCTCTCTCGAGAGACCTATAGCTGAAATTGACAACATCTACATAAATTTCCAAGCCCTAAAAAAGCTGCGGACAAATTAACTCTGTTACCAATCTGGGTTTAAAATTCTCAAAATTATTTCTGTTTAGGCCTTAGATATCTACGATGTGCGGGAAATCTGGAATTTATATTTTTTCAACCAATTAAGCAAAATAATCCCAAATATTATCCCAATAGAAAAGGCACGTGCAACGTAACTCCATTAAAATTCTCATAATTGTCCCATAAATAATACAAATCTATTATTTTATTTAATTAAACTATTTTCAAAAAAAATCATGACTAAATACCAAATTTCATGACGTTAGACCATTATTGCGCTCGTCTAAAGTAGTTCAAATGAATTTTAACTTTATTTCCCTAAATTTACAAATTAAAGTATTATTATTCCAAATTATGATGTGGAGGTGCCCGTGACCACTTTCTCACATCGCGGAACTCCGCAACATCGCGACGTGGCTGTTTATACGCAGTACACAACTCCTCAACATAGCAAAAACACCTTTCTCGCTGGTCTGCACACGACACGCTAGGTCTCACCCACCAGTTTGAACGAAGAGCGCTCATTGGTCGACGCTGCCTACACTCTCCATCCCAAGCCCTCTTCCATGTTCCGAAAGAAAGCGCCTCACTCAGTTGACAACCGCAGCGCAGGGCACATACACTGCAAGGCGCAAGGAAGGAGACAGGCGGCTCCATCAAGCGTTTCGCTCTTTAATGTAATAATTGTAGCATGATAGATTAGTCGGCAAAAAAACCCCCGACATTTTACTGTTAAATGAACTTAATTTACAATTATACAATTTATTTATTCCAGTGATTTATAATGAAGCCCCATGATTTCACAACAGAAAAGTATTTAGTTTTAGCATGCATATTCACAAGAGTGACAAAGAAAGGGGGGAGGGAAAGAGCGCTTAGATTTAGTTTAACCATACTAGATTTTAGTCAGACAAATCTCATAGTGAATTGAATAAAATAAATTTACTAATTCGTTTCTGTGAAAGTTAACATTTGATGAATAAGACGA
Organism: Argiope argentata; assembly: GCA_026289955.1. Classification (NCBI taxonomy): domain Eukaryota; kingdom Metazoa; phylum Arthropoda; class Arachnida; order Araneae; family Araneidae; genus Argiope; species Argiope argentata. Next base: position 2,286,239 of record JAOUZG010020842.1, read on the forward strand.
TGATTAATTCATTAGAACTTGAATTTGAAGAATGAATTATGAAAAACCATTCTATCGTTCTATTCATGAGTAATATTAAAACTGCAATTACTCCAATGATTCCATTGGCAGGTAATCGAAGTACCAGATGAAAGTAGTTTTTTCACGCGATCTATAATAAAATCTTAGAAGAAACAGAAACATTAGTCAGAAAAAATATTATTTATGACATTTTACCCAGTTTAAAATCTTGTGTTTTTTAATATATTTATTTATATATCGATTGAATGCGATTCTTCTAAATTAAAAGAGGTCCTGAAAAAAGTGTATGATAGTAAAATCATCCTTCTGTCATCGTCAATAAGAAATAAAGTCTGAATAATTTATAAATATGAGCAGAAGTGACGGAAGTGATTCTTCAAATGTTTCATAACAGTTTTCCTTGTGGATTTAAAAATTTTGGAATGATGTAAAACTTATTTTTCGGTAATAACATTCTCATTAGTTGCTATAGAAAAACGGCTAAAATTCTGTTTACTTCGTAAAATTGAAATTTCAATTAAAATATAGAATAGATATTTTATGGTACATATTTCCCTTCTCAAAATTATGTATTAAATACTTTAAATGAGTGAAATATTTCTGAGTCAATCAAGGTAGTCGATAGAGCGCCACCTCACGCACAATATCACATAAACTTTATTCGTTAGTTGAAATAAAGATCGGAATAATTTGTTCTTGTATTAATGAGTAATTATGTTTATCACTTGATATTGGTGATTCAGCAAACAAACTCAAAGTCGGAGTTTCTTCAAATTTATGTTTAAAAAATATTTCAAAAACGTCAGCTTTTGAATTTCTAGTGAGCTCTGCCAATGGATAGAACATCCTATTATTCACATATCAGACGAACGAAGATATGGGCGAAATATGGGATCCAGATGCTGCCACTTTGAAAGGAAGCCAAGCTACTCCTTGAAAATTTCGATAAAACAAAAATACCACTAAAAATTAAAATATTTTTTCACTATACAGTTTCCATAAAAGCGAACAGATCATCCTGTCCAAAACGGAACGACTGCAGAATCGGACCTCGGCCTGCAGGGTGTTCCGTGTTTTGAAAATGTCCAAAATACCGAATCAACCGAAAATATTGTCACCTACTTTGAAAACCGGTTAGCTAACGCGAAAAATCTTGCCTCCGCCTCTTTTCAAATTAATCAAAAGTTTATCGACCCCAGATTAAGCTCACTTAATCAGAGATAGAAATTTTGATAGGAAAAAATTTCAAAAAACCCGTGATCCAGTTTTCAAGAGGTTCATTGATTCTCTAAATAAGGAAATTGAAAAACTCAATAGCAATTATGAAAACAAAGAATTCAAAAATAAACTTATTAATGTCAACACTGACGATTGCTCACTTTGGAAATGAGTCAAGCCTTTCAAAAATGAAAAACAAAAAATTCCAACCCTTAAAGGCCCGGCTAGTATGACATTAACTGATGAAGAAAAAGCAAACTGCCTGGCTCTTAGCCTGGAGAAACAATTTCAATTAAATAATTTACATGACAGTGCTACAGAACATGCTGTAAGTAATACAGTTGAAAGTTTTCGTGACCATCTACCAGCTGAATTTATTGATATCTCCCCCTCCCAACGCTTGAAGAAATCAATGCTCAATTAAAAAACCTTAATGTGAAAAAAGCCCCTGGAATTGATAATATCAGCAATAAAATGTTTAAAAAATCTCCCTGATAACTATAAAAATCTACTAGACTGCTTATTCATAATTGTCTTAAATTCGACTATTTTCCCTCTACCTGGAAAACAGCTGCAGTTATCCCCATACTCAAACCCGGCAAAGATCCAACCGATCCAGTAAGTTACAGACCGATTTCCCTTCTTCCAACCATCAGTAAAATTACAGAACAAATTATTCTTAAGCGATTAATCAAATTTCTTGAAGATAATAATATACTTATGCCAGAAAAGTTCGGGTTTCGTAAGAATTTACGTCTCATCAACTCCTTAGAGCTGTTGAATTCATAGAATCAGGTTTTGAAAACAAACAAAAAATTGCCGCTGTTTTCCTTAATATTCAGAAATCTTTCGACAGAGTTTGGCAAGATGGCCTTATTTACAAGCTCATAAATTACAATATCCCCCCACACCTAATCAAAATCATATCTTACCTTATTAACAGATCCTTCAAAATTAAACTTAATCAGGAATTTTCTGATACAAAACTTATTCAGGTAGGTGTCCCACAAGGATCTAAACTAGGGCCGATATTATTCACTCTCTTTATTAATGATATCCCCAAACAATTTAACACCATGATGTGTTCATATGCTGATGACACAGCTATACTAGCCAAAAACCAAAATCCAAATTACATAACCATAGTGCTCAACAAACACCTTAAAACTCTTGAGGACTGGTTCACGAAATGGAAAATAGAAATTAACACAAGTAAAACTGAAGCAATTTTCTTTAATAAATCTTATGGTAAATCTTCTTTAATAAATCTTATTTCCCCCTCTTAAAATTAAGAAGCAAATTATCCCGTGGTCTAAGGAATTTAAATATTTAGGCGTTGATCTTGATCAAAAACTTATGTGGAAACCCCACTTCATTTATATTACCAAAAAGTTTCGAGACCTAACTCATAAATGTAACCCCTTAATTTCTCGAAACTCCAAAATGTCTAGATCTAATAAAATACATATTTACACTGCCTGTCTGCGTCCACATATGCCTGTCCCGTGTGGGGGTATGCCACCAAGTCTAACTTAAGATTAATTGAAAGACTTCAAAACAATTTAGTTATAAATGTCTGTGGTATGAGGCCATACATGCACAATACTGGTATGTATAGATGCCTTGATTATCCTCCCCCCCCCTTAAGCAATTCATTAAAAAACTTGCAACAATTTTTTTTAATAATTTATGTAATATTGACAATGATGCAGTTGCTAATATACCTATCTACCCCCCTAATCCTAAAACTAAATGACCGCGTAATATTCTCATTTAGTCTCTGTTTTTTATTTTTCTATTTTTAACTTCTTCCATGCTCATAATTCAGTTACTCTCTCTGCAATTGCGGCTACGGTATACCCCTGCACCCACATCCTGTTAGCAACCAATAGTTTTTGAGTCCTGACTCTCACCACCTCACCTACCCTAGCACTCAGCCAAAAGTTACTACTCTGAAGTCCAGAAAAGCCAACTCTCTCTTCCTGCTCTCTCATTGGTCACTACAGCAATCCTGCCGCTCTGATTAGATAACCACTCCCGGCGAGATACGACTACTTAAGACAAGGCGTAGTTCCGAGATTCTCACTCCAGCTTCGGCAACCATGTGTAGCACAGTTATCAGACTCTCAATATATATCAGACGGTCAATAATTTGCAACGGCAATTTATTGACCGTCATGTCGCTCTCTATACAATAATTTACCGGGGATAAGCCCTGCCGGGGCTAGGTGCCCCGTCAATCCATCCACGTCATTAGATTAACCAGTCATTAAGATGACTTTCGGGTCCTACAAAGAAGATGCGGCTTCGGCCAGCGTCAGTTGAAGTGGAATTGGCTTTTAAATTCTTACTGCAACGTTGAAGGTGGTCTTTGTTGTCTGAAGCTACGGTCCTGCGAGATTCTATTAATGTTGGTGTGGCCATATAGAAAAATATCCAGAGGTCTCACTACGAAGTTTGGTAAATGGTTGCAGCGCCACCGCTGTTGGCGTCGTGATACATGAACTAAACGAAAGCTGCAAATTTTCCAAACGCAACCGAAATTTACCGCCATCTTGAGTGTTTTGCTTGTTGATGTTGGAATTTGGAAAATACTTTTCATGCATTTGAAATTATTATTTTGCTTAGATTTATCTTGTTTTGTAAATTTTCTCTTTTTTTATATGTTTAAATTCTTTTTTTTCTTTCCTTGTATACTGTGTCTTATATTTTTACAAGGGATGCGAACGCCGTAACTAGTTTGACTCCAGATAATTCATTGGAAAAATTCTCTGAGGGCCAAATGAAATGTTGTTTTTGTTGTAGAAGTCGGAATAAAAGATCTGGATTGTTATTATCCAAGTTTCCTTCGGATGAGAGCAGGTATGCTTAATTGTTTTAAATTTAAGTATGAAAATAAATTGTAATAAATTAAAATTAACTGATTTATAAAATAAGTGGAATTTTTGTTATTGAATAGCTGTTCTATTTTGTAAATTTAATCAAATAAAATAATATTTTTAGTTATCTTTTCTTTTTTTTCTTAATATATTTTAATGAACTTAATGCTTTAAATATCATGTGGTGGAAAAATGTTTCCTATATTTTATTGCAATTTTGCGAGTGCAATGAAGTTCTGAATCTGAATGTTTACTATTTTTCTCTGTGGATATGTATCAATATTGTAATAGATAATGATATTTTCTAGATATAGTAAATGGTTTTCCGCAATGAAATATGATGTGACACCAGAGAATTTGCAGTATGTCTTGAGGAATGCTAGATTGTGTGTCCTCATATTGAAGAAGATTTGCCTTCTGCATTTGACGATATTCTTTCTTCACATTCAAATGAGACCCACAGTCCATCCCTGCAGTTACTGACCCTACTCAGTCATGTTCTACAAATCCAGTATCTCCAACAGCAACGCCATTTAACACTAATGAGCACCTGCAAGTCACCCCAAAAACAAGGAAAATTAAAAGTTTATTATCAAATGTTTCAATACTGAAAAAGGACTGTATGGAGAGCGCTCCTCTTCTAATTTATTGGCTCAGTTGAAAGCAAAATTATTTAACAAACCACATTTGTATGAGTTTATAACATCTCAAATACGAATGCAGCGTAGAGTTGGCAAAGGGAGACATTGGTCAGCAAGAGAGAAAGCATTTGCTCTTCAAATATATCTGCATAGTCCAAGTATCTACAAAATTCTTCGGAAATATTTTGTCTTCCCAAGCAAAGCTACTTTGTACAGGTAATTAGTTTTTTTTTAAAAAAAAAAATCAGTAATCTATATGTTAATTTGTGTGTGTGTGTGAATTCAGTAATTCCAGCTGTGTAATGAACATTATTTAAAATCGTAAAAATTACTACTAACACGAATTGTAAAATTCTATTGATTTTTAGTTAAATTTAATGCAGTTATTACTCATTTAATGCTAGTTATTATTCAATTTTTAGAAGATTATTATATTTAAAACTTACATGTATTTGAATTTAACTAAATAAATCTTAATGAGTTTTTCATGCTTTAAAGTGTTAAAACATTTCTTTGATTAAAATTTCATTGTCCATAATTAATGTAAAGTTATTCATGTTCCATTGTTAAGATGAGTCATAATGTTTTTTTTACTATTATTTCAATTATTTCAGAAGTACTTATAGTGTTGCAAGAACTTCAGATTTTTGTCCCAATTTGGTAAACTATTTTAAAAAGCAATCTAGTCATCTGAATGAAGCAGATAGGTTGTGCCTTCTTTTAATAGATGGAATGGCAATTAAACAAGGATTGACATATGCAGCAGATTTAAATTCAGTAGATGGTTTTAAAAGTGAAAGGAATGATTTTCAAGAAAAGTCATCCTATGCTACTCAAGCTCTCGTTTTTATGGCACATGGAATTGTGAAAAACAGGAAGAGGGTATAGTAAAAAAAAATTCATTTCTCTTTAAGATATTTTGTTTGAAAATGCACACAAGTATCTTACTATTTAAATAATACAATCTTAAAAGAATAACATTAAATCAAACTGTACAAATCATACATGTTACTGTAAATAAATAATAAACTTCTTTCAAAAATAAATTTATTTACATTATAGGTAATAGGTTATTTTTCCACTTCCCCTTCTGTGGATTTTCCTTCGGAGAGAATAGTTCGGGAAGCAATTGAAACATTGCAGACACGCGGATTGGAAAGTAGTGTCTATGATAAGCGATCAAGGTTGGGAGTCACTAGTTTCTGCATTACTCTTGTTTCTGTCATTTATTTGTGACTACTACTTTAACTTCTTTTTACAAACCTCTATTGGTATGAATGAAGAATATTATTATACTACTCATGTAGCTTCCTTTTTACGTTATTTCATTGCTATGTTAGAATTGTATTTTTACTTTTAAATTCCAAGTCCAAAACAATAAAAAGCTATTCAAGGATTTGAAAATTACTAAAGATGAACCCTTCTTTTGGCACAATAATAAAGTTGTTTTTGCTATATATGATCCTCCACATCTCTTAAAATCAGTGCGAAACAACCTAAAGAACTATGTGAAACACTTCATTGATACTGCAGCGGTAATTGAGCCTCCAACATGCTATACGTCAAGGAAACATGTAGAAAAATTATACGAGTTGGATTTAAAAAGTGTAAGTAAAATAGTAATTTTAAAATTTCTTTATGAAGTGATAAAATAGATTAGATTGGAGATATCTACAATTATAGTAATTGTGCTATTCTTTCTTTTATAGACATTTTCCGCCTGTTACAAAAAAACTTATTGAAGTATGTGGACTCAGCAAAATTGAATGCAAAACTGGCAGCTCAGACATAGGTTATCATAATATAATACGTTTCTCACATTAATAATTCTAGCGTTTCTGCTCTAAAACCGTACATCTACTTAAGCATTTATGGATGAACATACCACACTTATTATATGCTGTAAAAATTTCCAAAAGGGCTTATCAATGTTTTTTCTTTATATTCAGTTTTATCTTTAAACAATGAAGATCAATTGATATGCTTAATGGATAGTAAATTCAAAGTCACCTTTTAGATTAATTTCTGCTCCTTTGATTCCCATTCACTAGGAAATTCAACTTTTATTCAATAGCTAGATTATTCCTAATAATGTATAAATTATCAATATTTTTAATTAAAAAGAAACAAGTTGCCTGAATTTTTTTATAATGTTTGTTTTATTTCTATAGGTACTAAGTCATTTTGTTGCAGCTGCTTTAAATTTATTTGTTGCAGTTTATAATATAGAGAGCAAAGGGATAGAAACAGCAGAATTCATTTGGAATATTTAAAAACTATTTGACTCAATTAATTCAAGAACATTATATCATGAAAAGAAGGAATTATGTGCATTAACTAAGAACAGTTTTCATATTAAATTCTGGAAAGAAGTGACAAAGTTAATAGCAACATGGCATTTCAGATCAAGAAAAAGCAATATGAAGACTGTTGTACCTTTTAAAAGCGGTTGGATTTTTACTTTAAATGCTTTCATTGAAATTTCTGAATATTTATTCACTAAAGTCAAATTTATCCTTACAAATCGATGTAATCAAGATCCGTTAGAAAATACATTTTCTTCTATTAGACGTCGTAGAGGCTTCCGAGAAAATCCAGATGCTTATGAATTCAGACATACCATTCACAAAGTAATAATTACCAATTTTTTAAAGCAGTCAAGAAACAAAAACTGTGAGGATGATGATGCTTCTACTTTAATCGATTTTACTTCTTTAAACAAAAAGGAATTGTGTGAGTTAATAATAGAAAATTCTGAGGACTTGGATGAAGGAAAGAAACAAGATAACATGGATAAATTGAACAGAAGTATACTAAACCTAGTGGAAGAAAATGTTTTATCAAATATGTCTGGTTTTTTAACAAAAAATTTTTTTGTCCTCTTATGGATGTATGTAATGTAAAAAATTACTTGTAAATGATGATAAAAATTTATTTAATCATACTTTTTTTGTATTTTAAAGAATATGGCATGTGTAAATCATGATTAAAATGACCAACTGAATATTTATTACAATATTTTTCTAAATTACATGAATGTTTTCATGGAAATTTCAGCCTTTTTTACTAAAGAGATGACATAACTCAGAAATTCAAAACTGTTTGAAACGAAGTTAATTTAGAGTTTTCTAATAATCACATAGAACACAAAGATGAAGCACATAGTTGTTTTATTTCTTCTTTTATATCTTTTAAGGACGGATGATGATTAAACTTAATATCAAAAAAAATGAATAATGAAACGACAATCTACTATTCCTGAAAAAAATTTAAAAAAAGGTTTTACATGTATAGTTAAGAAATTTTATTTGAAAATTAATTAGTAATAATTATGCCAGTTTGTTGATTATTTTTAATTAACCGGCTGTATGATGTTAAAAACCTTACTCAAGCCAATTGATATCAGTTATCTTTCTATCTTGGGATTTTATCATAATTATTGTATTGGAACCTTTTTTGTCATATATTTTAAATTTATAAAACTAATTAGCCTTTATTTTTAATGGAAATTTGTGGATTGTTTTCAATTATTTTGATCTTTAATAAAGTAAGACAACATTATTTGTTATTATTTATTGTTTGTTATTTATTTCATTGTCATTCTGTAATGCTAAATATATATTTTTTGTTTTGTTAGAATTTGTAAAAAAAATCTGAATTTAACTTTAATTCTTAAAATAACTTTGGTAAAATGAAATTAGAGTAGCCAAACCTTATATATGAGAGTATTTAAAGCTAGTATAAATACAGAATAATAATTGATTTGAAGTGGTCTAAATTGGAATAAAATATGTAAAAACTCATAAATTGCAGTTTAAAAACTACTGGTATATATTATAATTATAGAAAGAGAAAATGTACAATTAATAATTTAATATAATATGCAATTTATCAAAATTTACAATTTCAAATTTGTTCCTTAAGTTGTCAAATGTAAGAATTGACCTGACAAATAAACAAAAAAAATAATAATTTCCAATGGAATAGAATTTTTTAATAATTTGATGGAGTTTCATTGAAAAGAAGGAAAAAAAATTAATCTTAAGTATGGAGATATTGCATATGAATTTCACTACTATACAACAAACAGGGACGATTTTTTTGTTTTTATATAATGGAAAGAATTTTAAAAAAATGATTTCAGACAACTATTTGTAAGAGGATATTATTCCGTGACTGCAATTTTGCTGAGAAAAGTCAATATAATAAATGTAGCTGCTTTGTTCATATACTTATCATGACGTCACGAAGAAAGATGACGACATTTCACCACCCAATAGTTCCAAGGAACAGATATCAACAGCGGTGGCGCTACTGTCTATGTGAATGTCCATATTAAAAATGTCGCTATTAGTGCCTATGAGAGTGAGACCTCTATATCAACCCTTCTCTGTGGGTCATGCTATGAATATGTGGGTCAGGCATTATGAAGTGATTGCTGCAGAATTAGGGGTTCTGTGGGTTATTAATAGGTATCATTTTATCAGAAAAACAATTCAAATTAGAATTACCTTATATTCCAGGACCGCCACTTTAAATGTGTAATAATAAGTCTTTTGCACAAAAAAAACCCCACATTCTTTCACAGGAAGCATTAATTCATACTTTACACAAATAAAATAAACACTTAGAATAAAAGGCATTTTAAAGTCCCTTTTCAAATGAACTCGAAAACCCTTCGTTGGTGCGTTTCTGTAAGAGGCATCCCTGACAATTAACTACAAAACAGTGGCGTTGCTGTCGGATTCCAAATTCCAAGATGGCAGGATTTTGTAGTGATAGCGTCTTTAAATTTCGTATTGAATTACAAAGTATTTTATATATAAATATATATATTTAAAATGGGCAATATATTGGAAAGGTAGTGGGCTAAACAAATTTTATTGTTTTGCTATTTTACTGATCTTTCCATCCAAGAGAATCGACAGATCGACAGCTCAAGCATACACCATCAAGCATCCAACTTTATTCGTTATTTGAAATAGAAATCGGATTTTTTTCTAATATTAAAGAGTAATTACGTTTATAAAAATAATAATAAATTCTTTTTTATTCAATATATAAAAAATTAATACAACACGATGCCGTATTCTATTATCTATATGACTACATAAGACTATTTATTATTATTATTTTTTGCCATATGCAAAAATTTTATCATTATAGTATGCTCGGAGATTTATCTAATTTTTGTAGATGTTGGAATAAAGTTTCCGTTTATCAAATAATAATTTAATATTCGCATAGTTTTATGTAAATTAAAAGAAAATTACTGTAAAAAATCGGCTTCAACCTTCGTACAAATCTGAACTGTTTAATACTAGATTACTTAGACGTTATCTTAAATAAAGTTTACCAAACTTGAAATGAAATTTAAAAAATTTGCACTTAAAATTTTAGAAAATAGTAACAAAAATTAAAATTTAAAACGGTGCATTTAAAGAAAAACTAATCGTAATAAGTAAATATGTGAAGGCCAGAAATGATACTCTTTTTATTTCATGTAACAAAAATATTGAAACAAAAAAATAGATGAAAAACATGCGACGAAACTCATTTTTTAACATTCCAAAAGCTCAACATATGCACTAAAAATTGCAATAGTTACACACCAGAGTCATGAATAGAGCCTAGCAACTTATTTATGATGCATATAAATTATAAGCACATATGAACTGCGTTATTTGTTATTGATGGGAGTAGAATCTACATTTAGTGAGGCACATGCTGCGCTTAATTGATATTCTATATATTGTCGCGAAGACTTAATTAAAGACAAGGATAGTTAGAAACAATTGCGTTTATTAGCATCAAGCAACTCGCTGGAGAACAGAATGAAGAACAGAGAAGAACTCAGCTTTTATGCATCTGAAGAACATTCGAGAATCATCTCGTTCGAATGGTAAAGAATGTTCTAGAATCATCTCGATTTTAGATAAAAAAATAAGATCAATTTTAAATTAAAATTCCAGTCTTTGGATAAAATGCGCTGGCTCGGGATTCGAACCAGGGAAAAAACTATTTACAGTCCAACGCATTGCCAATCGAGCCATTGGGGATCATGTCAGTTTTTCTTTTTGCGGTATTGCTTCCCCAAATAAAAAGGACAGCGTCCCGCTGTCATTCAGGTTCTTTTTTTCTTTCTGGAGCGCGTCATTGGTCCTTTGTAATCGCTCCCTGTATTTGTGTTCTTTTCCGTTGAAACGATATCCTGGCTTGTTTTGTCTTCTATCTCAATCTGCTTAGTCGGATCATGATATGGTTTCATACGTGAGACATGGACAACATCTTTCGATTTTCTTCTTCGGGAGGCCGATCCCCAACACGCCGTTTCAGATTACCGTCGCCGTACAGTCGACCAAGTCGATCCCCAAGCCGTAGGAACGAGGAAAACTAAACGCGGCGACCTTCAAAGGAGGTGAGGCCGCATGTTATGAAAATCCTCAGTCGGCCGCCAAGATGACTGGTAACCAACTAGACTTAATAATAGATAACAAGACAATACGTACTCTCGTTGATTCTGGAGTTTCATTTTCTGTAATCTCTGATAAATATCGTCGGTTCTTGAAGAAGGTACTGTTCTCTGAAGCCAAAAACATTATGCCGAAAGTCCCCGATGGAAAATGCACTTTGCACGTCTGTATCAATAGCCAGGAGTTGCCGTTTGAATTTATTGTTTTGCCGCATTGTAATCATGACATAATCCTTGGATGGGACTTTTTAGCAGCTTCCCAAGCCGTGAAAGACTGAGACCAGAGCGAATTATTTCTTTAAGATGCTCTTCAAGATTCTACCGCATTGGACGCATGGAAGCTGTATGCCACGAAGGACTACACACTTAAACTTCGTTCTTTAACCAAAATAGCAGTATCAGGAAGCCAAGTTCGCGCATGCCTAAATGTGGTCATCGATGGCAATAAGCAGTTACTCTTCGAGCGCCATATTGCTGTACCATCCATGATATCCTCATACAATAATGGGCAAAGTCAGATCTGGGTTGCTAACATTCAGTCGGGAAACCGAGTCATACCTAAAGGAAGGTTTATATGTTTAGCCGCGCCTATGTATGAAGGACATTTATGTGTGATTGAAGACATACGGTCCCGATAGATGTCCCAAAAGATGTCATATACATTATACTTCGATTATATCTCCTGATTTAAGCAACGAGCGAAAATCCCAACTAGCCGAACTACTTCGAACATTTTCGGAAATTTTTAAGAAGACTGACAAATCGATAGACGCACGGACGAATGTGAAACACAGGATTCACACTGGTGATTAGTCTGCAATCAATCAACGAGCTTACCGAGTCTCATCTACGGAAAGACGTATTATTTGAGAAGAGGTGAAGAAAATGCTTGATGAAGGTATTATCCAGCCATCCGAAAGTCCCTGGTCATCACCCGTTGTGCTTGTAAGAAAGAAAGATGGAAGCTGGCTTTTTTGCGTAGATTATCGCAAGCTCAATAAGGTTACCAAAAAAGATGTCTATCCTCTGCCACGTATTGATGATACGCTTGACTGCCTGAAGGGCGCTCAGTTCTTTTCTTCTATGGACTTCCGCTCTGGTTACTGGCAGATAAAAGTAGATGAAGTGGATCGTGGGAAGACTGCATATATTACTCCCGAAGGATTATATGAGTTTAAAGTTATGCCATTTGGACTCTGTAATGCGCCGGCGACTTTTGAGAGAATAATGGATAATTTGCTACGCCATCTCAAATGGTCAACGTGTCTTTGTTATTTAGATGAAATAATAGTGTTTTCAGAAACGTTTGAAGACCATCTTAGCCGACTGACTCTTGTTATAAAATGCCTTCTGGAAGTTGGTCAGGTGCTTAATCCAAAGAAGTGTATTTTTGCCGCCCTAGAAGTCAAATACTGGATCATCTTGTATCCAGTAAGGGAGTTCGACCAGATCCCAACAAAGTAAAAGCCGTAAGCGTGTTCCCTACTCCGAAGAATTTGCATGACGTAAGAAGCTTTCTTGGACTTTGCTCATACTTCCGAAGATTCATTAAAGGTTTTTGTTTTCTAGCTGAACCCTTGCAGTTGCTGCTAAAAGGTGGTGCAAAGTTTCATTGGGGGATGGCCGAGATTGAAGCTTTTGAGAATCTGAAGAAAGCCCTTACCTCTGAGCCAGTACTGGGAATATACGACGAAAATACTCCGACCGAAATTCATACAGACGCCGGTGGTTATGGCATTGGAGCTGTTCTAATCCAAATTCAAAATAACGTAGAAAAAGTTCTAGCATATGCCTCCAGAGCTCTTACAAAAGCGGAAAAGAGCTACACTACTATAGAGGGGGATTACCTTGCAATCGTATGGGCCATCAACAAATTTCGGCCGTACCTATTTGGAGAGCATTTTACCATCATAACTGATCATCATTCATTATGCTGGCTCATGGGCTTGAAGGATCCTTCTGGGAGATTGGCAAGATGGGCTCTCCGTCTTCAAGAATATGATTTTTCAGTAAAATACAAAACTGGTAAGAAGCATAGAGATGCCAACACTCTCTCAAATAATCCTTTGGACGATGAAATTGAGACGTCAGAGAAAAGTCTGGCTCCAATTACGAAGATAAATCTTGCGAGAGAACAAAAGAAAGATCCCTATATCGCCAGAATGAACCTTTCAAACAATCTCCTCGCCGCCGACAACAAAACATTTGAAGTAATTAATGGAGTCCTCTGCAGAAAGAATTTTGATCCGAATGGCAAGATGTGGTTACCAGTCATTCCCAAACATCTGCGAGCTGACATACTTAGACATTTTCACGACGAACCCACCGCAGGACATCTTGGCTTCGCAAAAACTTATGACAGAATCTACAAAAGATTTTACTGGTCGGGGATGTATCGAAATGTTGTCCGATATGACATGCATTGTCGAGAGTGTCAAAGAAGAAAATCCATCCCTCAACGACCACCTGGACGCTTAATTCCCATTCCTCCTGCTATTTCACCTTTCCAACGCATTGGAATCGATCTCCTCGGGAGATTTCCAAAATCTACTCGGGGAAATAAATGGATCATAGTCTGCACAGATTACCTGACCCAATATTCTGTCACGAAAGCTTTGTCTACCGCTGAGGCCGAAGAAGTAGCAAAGTTTTTGTTGGAAGAAATTATTCTGAGACATGGAGCTCCAAGAATAATTATCACAGATCGTGGAACAGTATTTCAATCCACACTTGTCTCAGCTTTCGTCTACCTATGTAATTTAGATCATCGTATAGCAACGTCGTACCACTCCAAACAAATGGACTGACAGAATGCTTCAACAAAACACTGGCTGATATGTTGTCCATGTATGTTGATGTGGAGCAGGAAAATTGGGACGAAATGTTACCATTCGTAACATTTGCATATAATACCGCTAAGCAAGAGACGACAGGTTTTACACCTTTCTATTTGCTTCATGGCCGTGAAGCCGAAACGACGATGGACACCATGTTACCATTTTATCCTGATGCTGTGGATGATGATTACATAGGCAAAATAATTGCCAGAGCTGAAGAATCAAGACAACTAGCACGAGTGCGTACTTTGAAAGCTCAGGATGCAGACCGTCGACGCTACTACTCCAAACATCGAATGGTATTTTATGCTCCCGGAGATCTTGTATGGGTCTACACTCCAGTACGAAAAGTTGGCCTTTCAGAGAAGCTTTTAAGAAGATACTTTGGACCATATCAGGTGTTACGCCGTCTATCTGATGTGACCTATGAGGTTAAACAGGAACTAAACGAAATTCGAGAGTTTTCGAAGCGAAATGTAACTCGCCTGCATTTTGTGATTGTAGAATTTGAAATCTTAAATATTCTCTATTATTATTTTTTTTTTTTTGCATTTTTGTTTCTAATAAGTTTTGTTTGGAGGATCTGTAGAATCACCCCATCACTTCGCCAAAGGGCAAAAAGCAGCCGAATGTTGAGAGCCATTCTGAATTTCGTGCTGATACTTGAAGGGTTGTATTTCACCGAGAGAGAATACGTAACAGCGTGGAGAGTTAGCTAATTTTGAAAAGGGCGCTAAACAACGACAAGCGGTGGGGTGATTCTCCTTTCGCGCTTATAGAATTTTCTTCCTCGTCTTTTCTGTATATTTTTAGAATGGATTCGAACACCGGCCCTTGTTTGACTAGGCAAATCAATGAGAAAAATTTCTGTGATCAATTTTAGATATTGTCTTTGTTGTAGAAGTCAGAATGAAACACTTGGATTAGTATAATTCAAGTTTCCTTCGCATGAGAGCAGTTATGCTTAATAATTGTTTTGAAATTAAATATGAAAATAAATTTGAATGGATTAAAATTTTTTTATTTAGAAAGCAAGTGAAATTTTCGTTTGTGCTACTGTATAACTGCCATATTTTGTAAATTTAATCATATATAACAATATTTCATTGATTCTTAAAACATTTTTCTTAATATATTTTAATGGACTTAATGCTTTAAATATTACGTCGTCTGTCAAGAGCGAATGTTTAATATCTTTTATTGTAATTTTGCTTGTAATTGAGCTTTGTAAAAGAACTCTGGGTACTTTTCCGTTAGCCTGGCACAAGCAAAATATCGCCAAATAATGTAGAATTCTATTGACTGTTTTGTCATTTGCTTCATTTGACAACTCGGTTTCGAATCTGAGTATGTAATATTTTTCTCTGCTCTTGTATCAATTTGGTAACAGAATATAATATTTTCCAGATATAATAAATATGTTTCAGCATTCAAACGACATGTGACACCAGAGATTTCACAGGATGTCTTGAGGAATGCTAAATTGTGTGACAAACATTTTTTTCGATCTTCTTTCAGGAGTACTTTATGAAATCGATGATATCATCGTAAGAGCTCAGAGACCACCTCCAATTATGTTGAATCGAACTCGGAGATTTCAAAACGAACTAAAATTAATAAATGAAAACTGCTTCCCCATAGAGAACAAAATTGGCAGTCCTTATATCGAACTACACATTGATAATGATGAAGAGAACAGAAAGTTCACCAAATTTCCGAAGGAAAATAATTTAAATTACTTTATAATCACCCCTAGATGAAACCGTCCCAATAAGTCGTAATTAGGGGCCTCTCTAGCAACATTATCTAATAAAAGCTAGAAACAGACTGTAACTTTAAAGTAGACAAAGTAGCCTAACTTACCAGATTTAGAACAAAAGACCCCCTCTTACTATTTCAAATTACCCTCCCAAACGTCGACGTAAATAAATAAATTTGGAATCTGACTTCCTACTCTATTTGAAAATAAAAATAGAAAAATTCGTAAAATAAATCTCAACCATACAGTGTTTCAACTGCAAGTGTTATCAACCTAGTGCTGCATCATGCCATATGAGAACCCGATGCCTCAAATGTGGTGGAGACCACAACAAAGATCAATGGCAACCCTCCCTGAGAAACCGATTTGCATTAACTGCGGGTAGGACTATTATGCATCCTGTAGAGTTTGCGAAAAATTCGCTAAGCCCCCAAGAACAAATATAAAAAAAAATTAACTGAGAATAAAGAAAAATCTATAAATCCCAATTTCTCCTATGCTAGAGCTTTAAATAAAAAAAAAACCCTACCAGGTAGAGTTAACCCCCACCCCCTGAAAAAATGTCAACTCCATGACCATCTTTAGTTATGAAAAAAAAGCCTAATATTTTTGTCGACGTGGCTTGTCCTTAACTTGTGTAACGCCAATGGGATTAAAAATAAAATGTTTGACTTTGCACTTTTGCTGATGAGAGAAGCCACGAGATGATTCTGCTGCAAGAAATTAAACTTAAAAACGATTTCACGCCTTTTTTACCCAACTATACATTCTATAGGCAGGATGGCCCACAAAACCCTCTTTGAGGAGGCGCTAAAATTATCATTAAAAATAACCTAGAGCACGAAAAAACTTCCATTCCAAATCTAAGCCATAATGAAAACACTATAATCAAACTTTCACCTAAAAATAGACTCTAAATAGGTATTGCTTCCCTTTACATCCCATGCAAATCAAATAAATGTTTCGTGAATGAGATAGGAAAAAATATTTATTATTAACGACATTGTTATCATTTTGGGGGACATGAATGCCCACCACACCAGCTGGAATTACAAAAGGAACTTTACTACTGGTGAACTCTTACTTAATTTTACATGCAATAAAAATATTGATATCCTAGCACTCCAAAACTCTAACTAGATATGGCCCAAACTATGCCACAACGATTGATTTAGTTTTAGAAAACTTTGCTTATGGCTATGAAATAACCTCCATTAGTGACCTCCACTCAGCCCATATCCCCGTTGAGATAAAATTTGATTTCAACACCAAACCTGTATTTGTTAATCGATATAAAGTCTGAATTGCAAAGTTTCAAAAACTCCCTGAAGGAAAAAGTGTGAGTAAAAATTTCAAAAATCAATAGTAACAAATGAACTAGAAACTGAGATTTCTAATTTTATGTCCGACATTACTGCGGCCTATAATAACAACATCTGACCTCTTAAAAAGCATGAAGAACTCTATCTGGCCCATAATATTAGAAAATGAAAAACATACAGAAATCGTGCAGAAAAATTGTGGCAAAACAATAGGGACCCCGCCTCTAGAAACCTCCACAACAGGTCCCAGGAAAAATTTAGAAATGCTGTTGCTGATTACAATTGTAGTAGTATCTGAATCAAAATGAAATGCTCAATGTTCAAGAAAATTTTCTCTGGAAAGCTACTAAAAGGCTAAAACAAAAAAGAACCCCCGTCCCCCCAACTAAGAGATCCAATCACCAAACTTCCAGTCCATACTGATTTCAAAAAAGCTGAATTAAGTGCAGATCACTTTGAGAAACAATTTCACTCAAACAAAATCCCATAGAAAAATTGGTGGAAAACTGCCTCAAAAATTACTGGAATCAAAACTTGAGCAATGAGTTTACAGAAATAAAACTCTCTGAAATCGTAGGATTCATTAAGAAAATAAAAATAAATAAAAATCCCAGCATCGACAGTATAACAAATAAAATGCCTAAAAACTACCAATTAAAATTTCCTGTCTGATTAATAAAATTTTCGAATTCAGGTATTTTCCAAATTGCTGAAAAATTGCAAGAATTCTAGCTATTTTAAAACCAGGGAAGGGCACCACCCTTCCAACAAGTTATAGACCGATCACGTGTCTACCCACCCTAAATAAACTAAGTGTCACGTGTCTACCCACCCAAAATTCAATAGATACTTTAAACACAGGAGAGAAATGGGCATCTCCATTCCACAACAATTTGGATTCCCCGAAAACCTCTCTGCAACCCATTAGCTGCTCAGGATGATAGAACACATCCATGAGGGAAGAAAAAAACAGAAAGCCAACTGCTGCCGTGTTCTGAGACATTGCAATCTGGGGACAAAATCTGTATCCCAGGACTCATACTCAAAATGATCGCTTATGATTTCCCCAAAACCCTGACAGAACTAATCAATTCATATCTAACTTACCGCTATTTCACTGTGTTAACTAAACAAACCGACTCTTCAAAAAGAAAACTAAGAGTAGGAGTTCCTCAAGTCAGCATGCTTGCCCCAGTCCTTTTCCATCTTTTTTTTTAAATCTAAATTATGACCTCTAACAAAATAATATTGTGATGAGCGAATATGCTGATGGTATTGCCATACTGGCGCAAGGACAAACCCCAGCACAGGCAACTACCCCACTCCAAAATTACTTAACAAAAATTGAAAAGTGGTTCAGTAGATGGAAAATACAACATAAATGTGGAAAAAACTGAAGCAATTCTATTCTTTTCTTTAAAAAGACTAATAACTGGCCCAAAATCCACATTTATAATACTGAAATCGAATGGTAAAATGAGGTTAACTATCTTGGTATCACAATAGATAGAAGTTTTAACTACAGAGCCCATATAAATAAAACGAGAGATAAATTCAACAAGACTTTTAGAGCACAATACCCATTAATTTTAAGAACTCATGACTTTCTCTTGACAGTAAAAGGCTAATTTACCTAGTCAATCTTGACTTATGCGTGTCCGATTTGGGCAGAAATGGCAAGCTCAAATTTTCAAAAAAAAAAATTGCTTTGGAAAATAAAACATTCAGAATGATTTTCATCTGCCAGATGGTTCCACCAAAGTAACGATATGACAAAAGCCCTGAACATATCTGAAAAAGAATTTATGAATAAACTGGCGAAAAACTTCTACGGCAATGTCATTAATATTGATAACCATACGCTAACAAAACTACGACCTCAATGATAAAGCAAATTGGCGTAGACCCAGGTGCTAACTAAATCTATAGTCATTTCACCCTCTCCAAATATAAACCTCCCCCCTAACTCCGTAGCATTTTCTTTATATAT
>JAOUZG010020842.1:2315620-2328876 GCA_026289955.1 Argiope argentata
ATATATATATATATATATATATATATATATATATATATATATATATCAAAAATGCTTAAAATGAAATAAAACCAGCAACAATTTTGCATTCAAGGTAAGGAAGGGGGGGAACCCACCATATTATACGAGTATCATTGAGATTTGAAGACAAATAATTCATTTAAATGACATAAATAAAATTAGTTATTTCATGTAACAAGTTAAAAGGATAAAGTATTTTTACAGTCTAAAATGATACATACATGCTTCAGAGGATAAGAATGCACAATTCGGTAATTTTTTGGAAATTTTTTTTTGAATTTTAATCAGTTAAAAATTATGAAAAAAGGTAACATCTTTTTCATAATTTTCAAAAATATTAAGCACTAAGTTATTTTTATTTTGCTGATATAGTGAGTAATCATTCAAGAGGTTATCTTTTGGAATAAAGTAATGTATAAATGATCATATACAAATGTAACACATAATTTTTGTTTGAAACAGAAAATAGTGAAGACTTTCAAATTTTTGACTTTGTTTTATAGCATCATGAAAGGCAGTTTTATGCACAGCATGAGAAGACAAGACATGTCCGCTTACAGAGCGGTACAAAAGCAAGAGTTGGGAAAGAAGGAAAAAATAATTTTAATAATGTTTGTGTACTATTAAGAATCTGATAAAGGAAACATAGGAAAATTTGTTTAAATCTGCAATTTCTTGTTCCTTCACTCGAAGCATGGGACCTGCTGACTAAAGAATTTTCACGGAGCTTTTGTTGCATTAATTAAATAAAAGAAGGGAAGTAGAATCACGAAATAAAAGAGTATTTTAGAATGAAGTTATTCTGTTTAATTAAGATAAAGTTTTGTAAATTAATTAGGGTTTAATTTAGATTTAAAAATATTATTAAATATATACATACATGTAATGATATTTTAAACTCTAAGTTAGATTCAAATTTATTTCCTAATTTCCAGTATAATTTAACGTCATATGTAACTTCATTCACTTTATAATGCAACTTCATTCTAAAAATATTCTCTAATTTCCTGACCCATTCCACTTGTTCTAGTTAATTACTCAACAGAAGCTTTGTAAAAATGCTGAATCGTATTAAAGTCTACTTATTGCCATAGTCCGATGAGAGGATGAAAATTGTCCAACCAAGCACATTCCTTAAAAACATCCCTGTGTTTTTCTTATTTGATTAAGCTTGTGTTGAGGATATCCCCAATAAAATCTCATTATATATAAGCACTGGGAGAATGTATTTTGGCTATTAAAATCTTGTGGCATTTAAGACCAGGGATAGTGATTTCCTTTTCTTTTTAAGCTTCTGCTTTTTTGATGCAATGTGTGAGAGGATGTGCCTTGTCCTTGCTCTTATAAATAAATTGTAATCTCCTAGGATGGAATAAAATGAAATTAAAATTTAAAGTGTCATCTGTATCTCCGAAACTGCCATCTGCTTTCAACAAATAATAATACTTACAAGCATGAACACATATATTACAACAATATTTATGACTGTCATAAATTGTGCCAACAAATTATTTAATTACATTTATTTTATTGTAATAACAAAACTGCAGTCTTTTGATATATTAATTTCAAAACAGAGCTTTAATTATTTGAGAGCATGTAGTATACTTTTAACATCTATTGTTAACTCAAGCCTCACATTTTTTAACGATAAATTTCACTCAGATAAATTTTCCCTATCAAATATATGGTTTGTATTGTGCTTTAAGAATTTTTTTTTATACATTTTAATTTCGTAGTTGTTAGGATACTTTTTTTTTCCTTGTGAAACATCATCTTTTGGAAATAAAGAAAAAGGATTTCTTACTCCACTTAAAATTCAATATTTAAGAATACTTAGTAATTGGCTTAGAAGAGATAAGACAATTACTAAAGTGGATGTTTCTTAGTAAATATGACTTGTATTTCCAAGTTGTGGAGCAAGATTTATTAAATTAAAAATACTGGAAATATATTTTTGATATAACACATTTTTTTTTATCAGGACATACTAACATTTCTTCTCTGGTACAGTTTCATCTAGCCACTTCAGATAGAACTCATTTCCTTGCTGAATCTATATAAGATAATATTTTTAAAAAATGTCAGTTTAATGTTCATAAGATACATTAAGAAATTTCAATAAATATAAAACTGAAAAATTACTAGTAATTACACTAGCAATACAGTTAAACATGCAGAGAATTATATTAGAATGAAGCATTACATTTCCTTTTAAGAATATCTAATAACATCAAGAATATTATTTAAGAAAGCATATAGCATTTGGAACAATATTCTGAAATGTATTTACAATTTTACTTTTACATCAGACAGAGGGTACACAATTCATAAGATAGTTTGTTTAGCTTCAAAACATTAATTCATCATCATTAAAAGATTAGTCCACCAACCTTTTCAGATGACCAACTATTTCGATTTGATAACTAAAATCATAGTACATTTTCAAAGAAAATGAACCATGTTTTAATATGTTTGTATGCTAAGTATTATACATAATCAATTCCAGATTAACATGAAATTAAACCTTATTTCTGGAGTTATGCCTAGAATTAACATAATTCAAAATTGCAATGAGTTAGATGGATGCAATCCAATGTAACAATAAAAATAATAAACTTCTAGTAAACAGGAGATGCAACCTGTCAATGGAAAATGTATTTGGTTGTTTGTATCTACCTGAACAAGATAACTAAAACATAAAAAATGAATAGTTGAAATTAAGGATTATGGTTTTATCATCATTATTATAGATGGGTATCAAATTTTGATCCAAAGCTATCAATATCAGTTTGTGTATTTGCACTTACATCAATAAGAATATGATAAATCAGAATTTCAGATTAATGCTGCAGAGCAAATTTATGAAACTTAAAAAATAAACAAACATGCAACTTAATAAATTTTGCACTTAATTGACCAAAGAGCAGACATCCAAAATGCACATTTAGTTTTCTTCCATTATATAACGAAGAATAAAATACACTATATTGAGCATGCCCATTCGCTTACTACTCCTTGAATGCTGTAGTTCTTTATGAGGATAAAATAAGGAGAGAATTGATGGAAAAGATCACTTTCAGGTTTGACAAATACTGATTTATGATGTCTATTTATTTGATCTCTAAATATCCATACTAAATATAATACTAGATTTTTCTAGCCAGGACTATGAAGCTTAAAGAATATTTTAGGATAGGTCTTATGAAAATTATTTAAATAGTTAATTTTTTATTAATTAAAAACTATGCATCTTTTGAACGTGCAGAGTATTGAAGACAGCAAATGAAAGTTTGTTTACTAAACAGAAAATTTTAAATATCTAAAATATGGGAAGGGAAAATATTTAAAGTATGATTTATTATTATTATTATTATTATTATTTTGACACTGAAATAAGTTTCTTTAACTAGAAAATTATTTTAAGATTTCCTTTTACTTAAAAATTGATAGTATTGATTTTTGTTAATTATAATGGCCAATGGAGTTGGCATTCCTTTTTTGAAAAAGGATACCCTCATTGCCAATTCATAAATGCACATTTAGTCATTCAGACAATTTGCAATTTTTCAAGAAAGTGTGAAGTATTCAAAATCTTTAATGATTCGAGGCTTCTAATTTTTAATAAAAATGAAACTGTAAATTGTGTAATGCATTTCATGTAAAACAATCTCCACCATGTTATATAAAATATATTTCTGGATATGTTGGTTCATGTTGCTGGCTAATATTAAATAGATTTTTATGATTTTGCAGACGACATGCTTAAAATTATCCTTCTAAGTAGTAAAGCATTAGTAAGATTTTAATAAAATAACTGCAAATATTAAGTAGTTAATTTTGTAAATTAAAAAACAACAACATGGAAATTTCTGTAGAGTAGCATTGGATATATCAGTTAGTATATGAATCTAAAAAACAAACAATTTCTTTAAAGCTGAATATGAAATATTAATGGATACAAATACATGATAAACACATCAAAAGAGATTATTTTAATAGTTAAAAAAAGGACAAAATCTTATAAAAAGTTTGAATGATTTGACAAAATGGAAGACTAAATAGACATGAAAATATAATTCTATCTTATTTTTAACCCATTAACCACTGGTGTTGCGTTTATGCAATGGTCAAAATAAGTGCATATGAAAATTTAATCGCCAAACAAATTTTATATAAATTGTAATTTTTAAGTTGGGTAAAGAACAAGGAATGTTTCTATGAAACAATATTTAACATAATTAATAATTTTATTTTTAAGAACGAGCATCAAATTTGGTAATTTTTATCCAAACTGTTGACCTTGGATTTTTCAAGAGAAAATAATTTGAAAGAGACAGGAATGTTACATGTAATCGACTTTTAGCCAAGGTCACAGTCTACAAGAACATTTCTTTCATCAGCTGTTTTCAGGCACCTGGAGGGAGACGGACGAAAAACACGTCAGCAGGAAAAAGTATTTCAGCTCACAAGGAGAGATCAATTATCCATTTCATTTTTCGATTGATGGATAGTTTGTTTTTCATTCTATGCATATTGAAATGTCAAAAAGAAAACATATTAAATTAGATGAATTCTGAATAAATTTTATTAACTTGATTCACAGGAAGATGACATTGATATTGCAGTTTTTCCACCAGAAACTGCAGAAACCAGTGATGAAGAAGAAGGAAATGATTATGTTTTACTAAATAATACAGCAACAAATCAAAATACATACAAAAAAAAAGAAAACTAATCTCTTGATAATAGTAGTAAAAAAAGAACACTTGAAATGGTTAAAAAAAGAACCAGGAAATTTACCACAATCAAAAAATTAGGAAAAAGATAGAATGGAAAGAGTAAAATAGAAAATAAAAACTTACGAAGAGATTTTTGATCTATTTTTTAGTACTGATATATTTTCACTTCTCATAGATCAGAAAAATTTAGAAAGGTTACTAAAAGAGCAAAAAGTTATTACGATTTTCAGTACAAAGAGGAAAACAAAGTGATTTTTATTTGTTGGAACAATAACTCAGTTGTGACTCTTGATACAACATTTGGTAAAATACAACCTGTAAACAAGGTTTCCCGTTATTCAAGTACAGAAAAGAAAAAAGTTTTGTTGTCTCAACCTTGTATTTATTGATCAAATTGAGAGAAGTTGATTTATATGATGATTTAGTAGCTAACTACAGAATAGGAATTCACAGGAAAAAGTAGTGATGGCCAATATTTAAAATTTACATTGACATTGCCTTAATAAATGCATGGAAATTGCCAAAATTGTCAACCACCAAAAATAAAGAGTCAAAAGTCTTATCAAAAGTCTAAAAATCCAAAATCTTATTGGATTTTACATGAGAGGTTTTCTTATTTCTTTTGGAAACTCTTTTTGAGAATGGAGATTTTAGCAGATGTACTTCAGACACCAAAAAATGAGTAAATTCAACATTAATAATAAACATTTAGTGTGTATCATAAAGTCAAAGGACAATAGAATGCATTGCAAGCAATGTGACAGTCAGACAATATATAGATGCAATGATTGTAATGTTGCATTACATCATGATAATAGTGAAAATTTTCACATGTAAATTCAAACAAGTTTGTTACATGTCAACCTTTAAAATCCGATAATAAATTAGTTTCTTTTAATAGGATTTGTGGTTTTCAAAAGCATAGAAAAATTAGAGCAATTTCAAGAAATCAATTCTGATTAAATTCTCACAAGTTCAATTCAACTCGGTAACTCTTATTCCGCTGACGTTGCATGAACACAACACCCAATTTTTAAAAAGCTAAGCCAAAAGTTGACATATTTATTATAAATTATTGTTATAGTCTCCCAAATTAATAGATACTAACCTTTGTATAAAAATAAATTCATTCCTTTTAGTTTTCACGGTTAATGGGTTAAAAAGAGTTTACAATACACATTCAAAGACGAAAACAATCGTGCTCATTCAATAGACAGAAAACGATCATGGTAAATTTAAATACATTTTATATATAATTATACATTCTTTTCAGTTTTTAATGTGACTTCAAAACAATTAATGATGAATATATGATAAAATTAATGCATTATAAAAATTAAAAATAAAATGGAAAAGTCAGATACTTACTGGAGTAGATATGACTTCACAAACTTCATATGGATGATTTTCCCTATGAAAAGTTAAATGATTTAACTAACTAAAATAAGAAATTTTATTACTTTTTAAAACAAATTTAACACATGGAATTTTTTTACTATAATTAATCCCTTAATAAAACAATGCTTGGTAAAGATAAATTAATTAATTTACTTTTCCATAAATATTAATATATTTAAAATCAATTTTACCTTACATATTTTGTCAGCTCATCTAATCTTGAAGTTCTTGATTTAATGAGCTGAAAAATAAATGAAAAAGAATTAATGACTTTTTTATGGCTTTATTTCAAGTATATAATAAAGCATTATTTCAAATATATAAACCTAAAATTATATTTAAAAAATTTATTATTTAGTATAAATTTCAAAAATAAATAAAAACAAAATTTTAACAACCTCTTAACCCTCCTGTCGGCGATATTCAGAAAGCAATACTTAGCGAAAGTGGCGCATCTGAATAACAGGTTTGTTCTGAAAAGTGTCAGGGTTTGGACGAAACAATTGCTTTCCCCTTTTGTGATTATTTCACCACTATGGGGGATAGGCTGATTAGCAGGTGTCATGTTGTGAGTGACAGCTGTTGCTTATCGCTGTCTTTCATCTTCTAAGACCATGTTTCTTTGTTGATCGGGATAACATCGATAGGAAATGCAGAAAACATTATTGTATTTTAGAGGATTTCTGATTATTTCTTGAAACACTGCATATAATTTAAATTAGAAATAAATTTTGTTGTGTTTAATATGATAAGAATCTATTTTTTATGAATTGAAAGTGTTTGCCTATTATTTTTTTTATTGTAATATGTTTCTAAAATTTTTTAATCCCCTCGTAATGTGAAATTATTTTTCGAAATTACATACAAGTGATTTAATTCTTGGAAAAAAAAAGATTATTTCAACGCATTTTCAATGTACTTCAGTATTCTAAAATGCGCTTTTAAAATATTAATTCTAAAGGCATGAGTATGACGCTCATCACTAAATTCATCAATCTTTGAATAAAGTTATACAAATGACCGTAAATTCTTACAAATGTTTAAAAAAATGCATAAATTCTCACGAATGACAAAGCAGTTTACTTAGTCTATCTTAAATAAAAGGATGTGTCTTGTATTGTTTTTTAATTATTAAATGGCAAGCATAATCAATTAATGAGATCAAATTTATCTAATAAATAAATTACTTTTCCTATGTCAATCTCGATTTAAAAAATATTTTAATCCATCATGACTAAAAAAGCTACACAGTTCATACAAAAATAACACAGAAGAAACATATTTGGTACATAATTGTGAGTTCAAAATTTTCTTTATCAATGATACAAATTTTTTTGCCATATCATTTTCCAAACTTTAATTATTGAAATACAAATAAACCATGTAGCTGAAACGAAAGTTCTATAACTAGCATGTCACTAAATAAGACACAAGTTCAAGATCTTAATTTTATCGCAAAGAATGAATTTTCTTGATAATATATTCAAATGTATAAATAAAATTGTACATTGTATCAATTTTGTTGTAGTAATTTCAACTTTTATTGCGAAGAAATGTTAAAATTTTATGTAATTTTAACTAATAAAAATTCTAATTAAAATTATGGGTAATTTCATCCCGAGGTGATTATTAACAGAATCAAATTATATGCGGATAAAATATGTTCACCCTAGGTCAAACAGTTTGATCTGGAGATAGCCAATACGAATACTCTTCTTCACTATCAGTAATGATGTTCACTATTTTAGTAGAAATAGTGGTCTGACACCCTTGTTCAAACAAGTTCTGTTTAAAAAAAATGAAAATGTGATGCTAAAGTTTATTAAGAATAAAGAATTTCAAACTACTTGAAATGTTGGTATTTCTAAATTTTTCTTACTCCAGTGAACAAACTAGATAAATAAACTAAAATCACCTCTAGTGAACTCAAATATTACAAACAAGACAAGAAGTTAATCTAAATTCCAGTTGCACGCATTAATTTTTTTTAATGCTAAGATATGAGATAAAATTAGACAAATGAGTTAAAAAATCCAATTTAAAAAACAATGCATAATTATTTAATTTTAATAAAATTAACTTAAAATATTATAACTTTTAACTCCTTCATTCATTTACTTTCACAAGCATTAAAATTTGCAGATTAAATTAATCAATATTAAATGTATATAAAAATGTCCCTTAACATTATGATTAACATTCACTGAAGTGCGTATTGTATATATGAGATTGAACAATGAAATAAGATTAATATTTCGATTAAGAAAATAGAACCTATAAAAACTGTGCTTATTTTAACTTTGAAAATATTATTAAAAACTAGGGAAAAATATAAAAAGAATATATCTACAATGGTTACATCTTTGTTTGTATTCGTCAAGGAATGTGAAAAAAAATTGCAAATTAAACATATATACAATTTTTATATATATATTATGACATTATAAAAATATATTATTTAATATAATGAACGTAAATCTTATCTTTCTAAAAAAACTCTCTCTCTCTCTCTCTCTCTCTCTCTCTCTCTCTCTCTCTCTATATATATATATATATATATATATATATATATAAGATAAAAAGACTCATTCGTTGAATAAAATTCTGCATATAAGTTCAGTGTCTTATTTAAAAAAAAAATAAGTTGCATAAGCAATCTCAATTCGAAAATCCTTAAAATGAAAGTACATCATAAAAGAGAAAATTGTCAAATTTTTATTTGATATTTATTTTTTAGATTAACTATTATTTCACCCTAGAAAGTTTTAAAATCTTATGGATGAATTTATTATTATTAATACTCATATATGTTCATTCCGGGAATATATTTTCATACATTCAGTTTTATTCCTTTTATTTAAAAACTCAATATGGAGTTGCATTTATTTTCAAAATCTCAAAAGTAAGGTAGAGAATGTAAACAAAATTTTAAATGCTTAAAAGAACGTGACTAGGAAGACAACGTTCCTATTGTCCACTGATAACAACGGGCTTCTCCTTATCTCACATTTCCTTATCATTATCTCGCTGTTTGAGTTTGGGGGGAGCGAAAAACTAGACCCCTAAAAGTACGGGCAGTGACAGTTTTAACAGGATTTTGGTTTCCGTCTTTTTACGGGTCTGGCGCTTTGAAGGGAGATACGATTCCATCATTTTACGCGGTTGACGCTTGGAGGGTTAATTGAGAATAAATAAATAAATAATGAATATAATGAAATTATTTCATACCACAAAAGTCTATACATGTTTTAAATGTCTTTCCCCTTCAATTTTAAAATAAATGCAACTTAACTAATAATAATGTATGTAACAACTGTAAAGTAAAAAGTCATAGTAAAAGACTTAGAGCAATACTATGTTTTCAAACTTACCATCAATACTTCAGAATCCTTTTGAATTTCTCCTTTCCATTCATAGCTAAAACACAGAAAAATATATCCAAGTCAATTATGTTTAACACAACCAAGGGGAGTGGTCTTCCCAAAACTTTCATGCACACTATTTAATCAACTTGCAATGCCAAAGACCAGTTTATATGGTAATGGTGTACAGCAGTTATGAAATATTAACTTCAGAGATAAAATCAGCATTTTTATTGAATATGTCATATCATATTTGACAAATTATTTGATAATTAATCCCTTGGCATATGATAAGACTATTGAAAAATATTTCTATCTATTTTCACATTTTAGACATGTTTTCCTCAACCTACTACTACAATTAATTTGAGACAAAACTGCAATTGTAATAGCAAAATCTCCTATCAAATTTCAAATATTCAAGCCATTGTTTTTGAATTCTGTTTATCTGTTTCTGAAATTGCTGACTGACAGACATCTCATCATTCAATTTGGCTCAATGCCCGACAGGTGTCTACACTATAAATGCTAAATCTGTATGATGAATTTCATTTATCTAGCTCTCTTTGTTTAATTTATGTTCAAACAGATGAACCTCATCTGAACAAATTTTACTTAAAATTAGATAGATATTCGTAATGTTTGTAAAAATTTCAACCATCTAAGTTACATTTATCAAAGATAGATAAACATTTTCTAAAAATGTGTTTTTGACTTCGGGGAGGTAGAAAAATGTGGAGAATCATTAAAATCTTGGGTTTCAATTTTTTGACAATGACTATAATTGCTCTCTATTACACATGTGAGAAAGTAAAAAAAATGATTTAATTAAAAAAAAGAGTAAAAAATTCCTAGCATAGGAAAATTAAAATACAGCTTTCCTTAAAATAAATGTAGTTACAAAAGTATATGAAAATTAGATCATGCATGGTAATCGCTTTATAGCTTTACTAAAAGTTTGTATTATTAAAGCACTTTATAATGTAATTAAAGAAAACATTAAAGCTTTGATATTTGCTTTAAAGCTTTAATGATATATTTAAAAAAAAAATGTAATCTTATTTGGCTTCCATACCAAACATATCTGAAAGTAGAAATTTCAAGAGTCATTTAATAATTGTGTTGACTCAACCTTTACATAATATTTAGATAATTTATTCAAGGATTGTTCAATCAATAGGGATTTGGAAGACTTAATAAAAAAATTATTGCTCTTTTTAACAGAAATTTACAATTAAAACTAAAGGCTTGTATATTTTGCCATGCTTGAAATATTTAGGATATGATAAAAGTTTTATTAAATTATTTGTCCTACTTTTATATTTTCCACCATTAATTTTGAGATACATACAAATATATATTTTCATAATTTATCTTCCTAATACAAAAGATCAAAACAAAAAGTTAAACAGTTTTAAATGACATAAAAACAATTTTTTAAAAATAAAAAATAAGTTGAAAATATCTGTTTTAAATTTTTA
This sequence comes from Argiope argentata, assembly GCA_026289955.1. Lineage (NCBI taxonomy): Eukaryota > Metazoa > Arthropoda > Arachnida > Araneae > Araneidae > Argiope > Argiope argentata. The sequence goes on from JAOUZG010020842.1 coordinate 2,326,625, forward strand.
TCACAGAGATCGGAAATTGTTATGATGAATAATTTTTTTTCTCCTATATTATACAAAAGATTTTTAAAAATTTTTAGTCTAAAACACATAACATGCATCTTTTTGAAGTACACTGAATTTTTCTATGAATCAGTAAAATTATATTAAATAATCCTTCAGCACACAAATTATGAAAAATATTCTGTAATGCATATAAAACTTCAATCCCAAAGTATTTTGACTAAATATTCTTATAATTTAAATAAATATTTCTACTTTTCAAATTAAAGTTCATTTTTTTAAACAAAAAGAAAGAAAATCCCAAATTGAGTCAAAGAAGCAAGCCTTTTAAAACAGTACATTTCATATGTCTATTAAATTTTAAATTAAAAACTTGTGGAAGTAGCTATGATGCAAAAAGTTATATAAGATATTTAATTGAAAATATTAACGAGCACTAATCTTGATTAATCAGCTGGTCAGTAAAGCCAATTAGTATTTAATTAAAAATTACTTACTGCATAATCATTAAATCTTTGTTAATATAAATTTCCATCACAAGTCATTACATTTGTGAATAACAATTTAAGAAAAATTCCATAGTATATAAGAAAATTCCATAGGATTGACAAATTTCATTTTTATTTAAATAGTATTAAAAAAAAAATTTTTTTTTAGTTTGAAATCCTTAAAAATGCCTGCATGCTCTTTCTTAATTTATATACATTTTTGAATGAAATTCCATAATACCAGGGAGAAAACAATAAATGCAGTAAAACAACAACATCAACAACTTAGTTATATATTTACTTACATTGAATGAATGCCAGGAATAATGTTAACACAAGCAGCTAATTTCTCTTTCACCAGACCTCTGCAGAGTTTAAAAGGAAATTATTAAATATTAAAGAAGAGAAATTAGTTATTTTTATGATCACAAATTATAATCAACCTTCATTTAAAATGTTTTATTTAGTACTAATACAATAAGAAAACTTTTATAAGAAAGTCAATAAGTTACAAATAAATAAATAAATAAAATAAAGAAAATTATGAACTTTTATGCGCTTGTTTTATTTTTTATTTATTTTACATTTTATTCTATCATTATACTAAATTTAAGGGGATAAGTAGATTCAAAAGAATTTGATTATATAATTGTATATTTAATAAGTAAAAACAAATTTTAAAAACCTAAAACGATGTAATCACAGGTTTTATTGAAATAAATTACTGATAATTTAAGTGAGAAATGATAAGTACTGTATCATTATACCTAATTAAACACAAAATTTTTACACTGAACTCTAAACATTAAAATTTATTATATGGCGCACACACTTTTAAACCATATAACAGTTATTAAGAAATTCACAGTTCCTTAAAAAATGCTTGTAATTAAATTTATATATGACACATTAATATATAATCAACATTAAAGAAACAATAGAAAAAATTGAGCATTTACTCTGCTATTTTTTTGGCTACATCATCACTTGGAGCAGTAACATATGATACAGAAAATACCCCTTGAAAAGGTACATTTGCATTGCAATTCATTGTAGAAAATACCCTCTTAGCAGTTAGACTTAACACACTAAGCATCAAAAATAAATGATGAATCTAAAAGAGAAAATAAAGTACAAAGGAACAAAGCAACACAGATATTATATATATAGAATATAAATGAAATTCTTTATTCACAGAGGAACATCAATGGATACATAAGTTAGTAGAAGTTGTTTAAATAGCATGAAATATTATGACATTCAGTTTTACTCATAGTTGATATCAATTTTATATACTTGGTTTTCACATTATTAAAAACTCTACATATAATACAATAAATATTGTAAGAGGCATTATAATCTTTAACCCACTTTAGGTAAAAATAATTCGATATAAAGTATTTGATGAGTTAGAGTTGAATATCAACTAAAAACAAACATTTACATTAAATACAAAAGTGTGTCTGATATTTTAAATAAGTCATTAAAAATCATATTGAGAATTATTTAAAAAAAACCCAACAACCAACAACAAAATTCTATTTCTTTATAAAACACTAACTTGATGCTTCATATTATAAATCTGTTATTAAATTTCGGAACATTTTCGAAAATATATCACATTTAAATACTTTACCTTTTCTTTGCTCTCTGATTAAATTTGATTGATTGATTGCTCCGTCATTTTATAGCATGAATACGCCTCGTATTCATAGTAGTACTCGTCCAGGTACTATATATATATATATATATATATATATATAT
>JAOUZG010020842.1:2367054-2394234 GCA_026289955.1 Argiope argentata
ATATATATATATATATATATAAATCGAGTCTCGAACCTAAAGCCCTCCAGTTTCGAAAGTATCAGACTCTCCGACCCACCCGAAAGCGCACGGATAAACCATAAAATTGCGTGACCATAACCGCAACAGCAACAATGGAGGGAACTGTGGTTTAGTCCTAAGGGACATCACCGTCCACGGTACAACCCTTCCTGAAGGAAGTACATCCTGTCATCGATGGGAGGAACCAAACCTCCACCTATTTGTGTACCCTCCAGGATGGCGAGATCTAACCACCATGCCGGATCTCATTCTCATTTTGAGATGTCCCCCCTGGGGGGATCTAAAAAGTAAAGTAACACAGCTTTTCAAAACACGAACATTTATTTGCGTTGGATACATTTAGTATAAATAATTATTTGAATGTACAGAACATGTATACAAACATTAAAATATCAACAACAGAAACTGTTTCTTCATGTTGCACATTCTTCATTCTTAAAAAGATTCCACATCATTGAAAGGCTCGGTTAGTGGCAATCAACCAGTAAGAAATTGTGAAATGGAGTTAAATTAGCGGTCAGATCATTTTTATTGATGAGGTAAACTAACGTATACATATCTTTTACTCTGGAATGAAAACTGGAAGTCCTATGTTCGCTTTTAACATTTTTTCTGTTATTTTAGCTCACTTTAACTTAATTAGATTGATTTGACGTTTTGAAACTACATATTTTGGGACGGATCTTGTCATTTTGACCAGTGATCAAGTGACAAGGACGGCAGTTGAGCTAATACCTACTTACAGAATCACACTAACGGGAAACATTTGATCTTGACGGATTCAGCGAGCACCCGAACACCAAGCCTAAGCACGTGGTGCATTTTGAATGAAGGGGGGGGGTTCGAATCTGCCACTGTCCAGTTCTGAATATAAAAATTTGCCTCTGGTAACCATGAGCCACCATGAAAGAAAAATTCCATGTTTAAAGTCTAAGTCTAGCAAAAGATATGGTCGTAGCAGGGAGGCTATAAATAATATTTTAAGCAGAAGTTAGACTGAAAATAATAAAAGAAGTCTCTTTAAATGAAATTTTCAAAATGTTTCAACCTATTTGGAATATTACATTTTTCTAGAGGAATATTAATGTCGAAATTGAAATACTGGTCAATAAAGTTGATGTATCAAAGGGTTTTCAAATTCTTTACATTTTTTCAAATACGATACTTCTTTATTACATATGAAGATTTTGATGATTGGGTATGAATGTTTTGCCACTTCAAAACTGCAGAATCTTTTATGGAATGAATCGAAACAGTTTGATCACAACACAGAATACAAAACATCCACAACAATGAGACAAATATCAAAGCTCTTCTGTCATACAAAACTAGCGTGTACTGCAGCGACTTTTCATGCCAGACGCCTTCGGACATCATGATATGCTCAAGAAGAATTGGAAGCGGCGAAAATGTTTTCAATTATAATTTGATCAAAATCATATCACCGGTGATTTTAGTACTTTTAAATTTAATTAATTAAAGAATTTTTTTTATATTTAGTCTTTTTCAACAAACTACACTGAATTATAATAATTGCCACACTTTACCCAAAGATACTCAAATGGCAGGCTAAGAAAGAGTACAATAAATAACTATAAGACATCAAATGAGGTAACTTAAAAAATGTTTTACAGATAGAATACAAGTGAAAGAACAATAAAATTATTGATTTTAAAACTGGAACTTTTTAAAAGGTCATTATTTTTCTAGTAATGGTACATTAAAAAATATTTTTAAAACTGAGATAGGCTTAAGAAAAGTGATTCATTTAGTTCATTTGATAAGTGTTATTAATTAATTAATAATTAAGTAACATAGCAAGACACATCATTTTGTATGAGATAAGAAAATATATCTAGGTTTTTGTTTCATTGAGAAATTTGTGAGAATTCATGCAAGCCTAAGCAATCGCAACCCAAGATTGCGACGAATTTGGCTGTAAAAGTATTTTCTATGTCCCTAGAAAGGATTAATGTTCAATTTTTTACTAATTCTTAATCGAAGACACTGAGTATGCTTTGATGGCTTTGATTTAATACAATATTAAAGTTATCTGCCATAAAATGTCGCAGAGCATTTAAGGATATCAACATGAATGAATAATCAATTTTACAACTAAAATGAAAACACATGCTTTACAGATTACGGTCCGTTTCGAATAAACGAACCAATTGTTTGTCATCAGCCCCTGAAATGTTTCGAAAATGCGCCGTTCCTCTCCACAAAATAAAGAACACGTGAACGATTTTTAAATGCTACGTTAATTATTACGAATCAGTCATTTTTTTTTTCATATAAAAAAAACGCTTCTCCGTATTTTTAAAAACTTTAGATGATAGAAATTCAGGAGCAATTACTCCGTTGGTTTGGTGGCATTCCGTGCATGTCTAGTTAATACTCAATCTGCGTATGTAAGGGGGCAAGAGGGAACAATAACAACTGACCAATTATCAAATTATTTTGCTTTCAAGTTTTCAGTTTTATTTTTTGCATAATTTGACAGATTCTGGAGCAGAATAAATTCAGAAAAAGAAAGAAGAAAAAAAAAAACGTTTTAAAATCAATTAAAATCTTTTAATTAATAATTAAACACTTTTAATTTCTGCCATCATTTAATATCTATTATTTATTGTCGTAGCTACGCTCATTGAGTTTCTTGAAATACAGTCAGAAAAAAAAGATCCGATTACGGAGATATCAGCACTAATTAAAAAGTATTTTTAGATTCCATCGACATATAAAGGATTAATAAGCTAATTTTCTCCTGCGAAGGAAAAGGGGATATTTAAAACAGTGAGGAAAAAGTAAGCAAAAGTTATAACGATAATAGTTGCCAGCCACTAGCCCAATGAATTAAAGTAGGAGATAACTGATAAAATTGTAGGTACTAAGTGGTTTAGTTAGTGCTTCTAACTAAAAGTCTACTTTTTATTCGTCCACGCAAGTTCAAATATATTTTTTTAAACTTTTAGTGGATGACACTCGATTGCAATACAATAATAATAATTCATTCATTAAATTAAATTCATTGTCAATACTGTAACTAGAGTTTCAGCAGTTTGCAATGCGAAATGAAATCAACAGGCAGTAGCTCAATCGGTAAAACGCGAGGGTTTCAGTATTTTTTGCGTGAAGGTGAAGAATGCGAGTTCCATTTTTTCGGAAATCAATACTTTTTTTTTTCATAAATTATTTACATTAATTGTAATTATTCAATAAAACGTAACTGAAATAAAAAAAAATCGTTGACTTAAGTAGGAATGGACATAAATTTTTTTATATTACTTGTTTCTTTAAAGTAAGATAGAAATACAGACGACTTCTATTGAAAGTCTTCCAATAAGGTAATCCGATTCCATCGACTTTTACCTCAAATGTAATCTAGGAGTTTCAAGATCGATTTGACCAGCATTAGGATACCGCACTTTCCTTTGTTTGTGCGAAAGTGAAATTCAACTCAATTTGTAATAAGTAGCTACTTTTATTTTAAAATAAAAGCACAAATTACCCAAGAGCAAATGAATCTTTACCAAATCAATTGTATGTTGATACTTTCCACTAAGCTTCAATCTTCGCAAAACTTGCACTTAACACATATGTGTAGTTATCATTCGAAAATATAAGCCAGCTGCTGTCAGTCTTGTGAGACAAAAGTGCGAAATTTATTAACTAACAGTTTAAAAAAGGACTGTGGAGTCATAAAATCCTTTTTAGAAATAAAAAAAAATCCAAAGTGAGCCTGCCGCCTTTGACGGCATTCTGATATTATGATCATAGTATAAATTTAGATATATCAACTATTTTGATGACCTTTATAAAGGCTGAGCAAAAATAAGCACTCCAGTAGAGAACTGTAATAACCCGAAAACCACTGTAAGTAAATCCTATGAATATTGGCAATAAACAATATTAATAAACAAATTTAGAATAAATATCTTTTTTCTGTAACTGGAATAAAATCAATTTAGAATTCGTTTTTGTCGTTTCTTTTTACTATTGCGGTACTTTATTTCTGGTTATTATCAGAGCAAAAAGGAAATATTATTTTAAATTACATTTACACAATACACTGAGATCCTTGTGATTGGTTATCTAAGCTTGGAAAACTGTGAATAAAAGTGAAGAAATTTTTCCTACTTCCCACATTTAAGGCTCACTCTTTTTCTTCAATTCCTTTAATTTTCTGTGATATCTTTCAAAAATGGGGAGCTACGGAGTGCAGACAGACAATGGTAACGTTTCTAAGAGTCATGAACAGTCAAGTGAAATAAAATTCGGTATGTTGGTCGTTTCTGGAGAGCTGATTTTTTTTGTCGTTTTCATTTATTTCAAATATATTTTTATTACAAATAGAAAAATGACATAAAAATTGCTGTCATTGGTCTAATCAATGTGATTAATGGATTACAGTTTGTTGGAAAGCCAAAAATCGTTTCGTATTTAAGACACGATTACAAGTTAATATTTGGTGACTCGCTCAATAATTTGGCTCCTAAATCTGCATTCCAAGGAGTTCCCGTTAGAAAATGATCATTTTGAAGTCGATACCTTACTACTATATCACAATGATTTCTTTTGGTTCATGTTAAAATAGTGCCCACTAAACAGAACTAAATATTTCGAAAACCAATGAAATAAATAAAAAATTTTTTTATTATTTTAAAAATTTGAAGTAACATTTCAAAATATCAAAGCTAAGAATGCAGCCACTTAAATGTAAATAAATGCCCTGAGCGAACCAATATCCTAATAACAAAAGTTTGAACCTGCGGTCGAGAGAATTTATTTTTTCATGCAAGAAGCGAAAACTCGAAAAAAATATTATAATTGTTTTTTTATACGGATGAATAATTTTGATTAGAATAATTCTTTTATCAGAATAAATAATAAAATGAAATCTACGACGGCAAATGTCAAGTTATTGTGTGAAAACATTATTACTTCTTCAGTCATTACTTGTCTTAATTAATTTAAGAAATTAACCAATTTAAACCGATTTGGAACAATCTCGAGATTTCTCTATCGGTCTCTGTCCCTCTCTCTATATATATAAAAAAGCATCTGCTTTCAAAGAAGCATATATAATAATAATAATGCAGTACTCGTAAGAGCGAGTAAATGGGATTAAAAAATGATGACGAATATTGCCATTTATGCTTTGTTCATTGCCTACGTGATTTTGAGCTTCAATAACAAGTGGCCTTCAATTGTTCAAACTCCCTAACGAAAACAGCATCATGTTCTGGCATGATAAAACTTAATGGGAAATATTCTTTGAAAATTTTATAAATGGAACTATGACAGCGTAATTTTCATTTTCAATCTGACTTTGACGCAGCAGGTTTACATCACACGAATACTTTTCAACCTCCGGTACAGTCTCGCAAGAGCGGAAATACCCTGCGAAAGAATCACACCACTTGCAAATGGTGCTGAGTTTATACTGACGACATGCACGGAAGTGCCAACGCATTGGAATGCTTCCACTACGATTTCTTTATCAAATTAAATGATCTTTAATGTGCACATTTAGCAACATCTGTTGATGGTAGGAATATTATGGAGTGTTATGATTGGCAGAAATGATTGTAAAGAAAGTCGTATCACGAGTGAATTTCGAATGCACGCTGCAGTACTAAACTTCTCTCCGATTAAGAACTCTGTTAGACTTTATAAACAACGGACAACAGGACGATACACACTAACTACAGCACAAAATAAATAATCCATTTCCGAAATATATTGATCCGCTATCTACATAACAGATTCTTATACAATTTTCTATTTCAAATCGTACGAAAAATATTTATGAAAAAATACTCCACGATGAGTTAGGGAATAGGTCATACGATGACATACGAAGTGCTTTTTATCCGAATTATTAGGGCCGGATCATCGAATAGGCAGCTACATAGGGACCCCACAAATTTAAGATGGCCAGAGCTTAATTATATTAACGCTCCGTTTTTTTAAATCAACACTAGGACTATATTGGAAGGGATTTCATTATTTCGAATGATTTCAAATGATGAGGAAGATACCCCCTCTCCAAACTTTCACACCACACCACACCAGAGGGAAGACGATTGATCCCTTCCAACTGCTTCAGCGTGCACCAGATCCGCTTATACGACGGTTCTTCGATGGAAAAGAGTCCAGAACCTAAAACCCTCCGGTTCCGAAGCCAAGACCATACCATCAGGCATCCGGTGCCCAAGATGTTCCAGGGCCTTATTATTTATGTGGAATTTTCAAGGAAATGGTATCCTATACTTTCATATAATTTGTAAAGAGAGGATATTTTAATAAAAATAAATTATTGCTTAAATTTCTGACTTTTGTGTTGGTCTTTCTGTGTTTTCAGACTCATTTGGTGATTAATAGAGACTTTTCAGTCACTAGATTCCTTTGCAAGTCACGACTATCGAAAACTTTCATTTCAATGCTTGGAATGTTACAGAAAGCTTTAAAATTTTTTTCTCAGTATTTTATTTAAAATCCCCTTTAACTTTTAACTAACAATTATATTGTGTACATTATATATATACTGTATTTAGTCCAAGAATATGATCCCCAATTAAATATTATATTATTTCAGTTTGTCGTAATATTGATTACCATAAATTCTTAACCCTTTCTCGACGTACGTGTCATACATGCATCACCTAGAAACATCTCTCACAGCCTGACGGACCACCCGCGCATTTCTGGAAATCGAACTTACGAAACGATGAAGATTATGCGTTCTAAATTGGGACAATTTTTTAAAGCCATTAGATGATTCCCTGTATGCATTACTTTTGAAATAAATATAATTTTAGTATCCTGACCATCACTTTGATCGTATTCAGCTTGTCTTTGGTAATCCAACATCTGTTGCGGCGATTAATGGAAATAAACAGAGCTGGGTTGTGCAACTTTCCATTTGATCGAATCATTCGCGGTTCTGGGTTCACACTGAATTCTTTTCTCCTTTTTTGTTATTATGGTGTAAATGCAACCAGGTGTTTTGGATTTTACCGTCAGTTCCACTGTATTTTGCATAGTTTACGTATGCATTTCACGCTCTTTCCTTTTTATTATGGAAAGCCTCTGTTTCGGTTTATTATGTCAAAAAAAAATCGATTTTTGTCAGAGGAAGAATTTACTCGTATTATGAATGAACTAGCAATCTAAAAAGGCAGAAAAAATGGATTCAAACTTCATTTTTTTTTAAGTTAGGCTTAGCGATGCAAAATCCCCGTCGTATGGGATGAATCCGTTCGAGAACACTCCATCTCGTGCTTGCGTCTATGATAGAGGCCTCCCATCCCGAAAGGATTAAACGGATATCGGGTTAAACCAACTAAAATATTATACTTTATATATGGGGATGTCTCTAAACTTATATTGCCTATTGGAATTTTAGTGCCCTTAGAAGTCTGGATCCGGCCCCATTAATTGAAGGTAATTTTTTCAATCACATGATAGCACAAGTTTTTCATCAAGGAGCATTTCAGTACAATAAGAATATTCACCACTTCAGCTGTGTTATTTTAAAATATACTTCACATTTTAAACACATAGCTTCACATCACAAATTGTTTCCAACAGTTAATGAAAGATCTACAAGCTTTGGAATCAAGCTCATTTTGATATATTTTCGGTAAATATCTGTTTCACTAAAGGATTTAAAGTGGATGTTACGTTGATTTTAATTTAGGTTAAAAAAACTAATTTTCAAAAAAATCTTTAAATTGTTTTCAACGATAAATATTTATTTTTAGCCACATTCGAAGTTTTTTATTTTAAGATGTGTTCTAAGCTAAATATTATTATGCATTTACTAACGCTGAATTTTTTTAGAACTATTTTGAAAGTGATCATAGATAAGATATAACTGTTGCTCTTGTAGGAAGAACAATTTTGGGAAAACAATACTTTTTTATAATAGCACATAAAAAAATGACAAAATATTTGCTGTTGAAAAAAAATACAGGAACCTTTAATGGTTTACAGAAAAACTATATAGTTTTTTTTATAAAAACAAACAACCTTTAAAGCTTTAAAGATTGCAATTAATCCGTATTATAAAACTAATTCAAAATAACTGAGTTCAATTATATATAGCTTAGCAACAAAATATTCCTTTTTAAAATAAAAGGAATAAACTCAGTTTTTATTTGTAAATCGTTTCATAATCAAATCAAAATTGTATATTGATGCTTTTCGCATGAAGGATTAAATTCAAAAATGCTAACATTTAAATGAAACGAAATTATATCAACTGATTATCGATTTTGGGATTTATAACTGATTTTATTTGGCAGGAAAAAAAATCAACGCGTTTTGTGGCATAAGATTTTCGAAGAATTTTTTTAAATAGTTAATCTCGAAAAACATAGGATTCCCAGTGCTTTAGAGCCATAAATTATTTACACATTTTATTTATAATATAAGGAGTTAGGAATGCATTTTTAATGCTAGTTAAAATGATAATGATAAAAATAATTTTAAAATTGTAAATATTTTCAATTGACTCTTTTTTTAAATAGCAATTAAAAATTTGAGTTATTATTTTTTAACTTTGAATTGATAAGTAAAAATTTTGCGAGTGATTTTTAATCCTGATACATATATTCAATACGAATCACATGTTTTGAAAAGTACATAACTTTCGTTACTTGAATTTCGTAAATGATTCACAACAGTATCATATTATTTTTTAGCACAATTGTCTATATTAAAATTGCTTTAATAGCTTGAATAATATAATAATGTTAATTTTTTCTCAAGATTTAATAATCAGATTTTAATAAAATAAGAATAGATTTTGCAAATTTATGGATATTTAAAAAAAGTATTGGCTATTACAAATTTCACATTAAAAACTTTGCAATTCAAATTAGTTAGAATTCGATTACGAGAATTTAAATTCATTCGGATCGATGTTTAAAAAACTACCGGTCTTTAGTGTGCGGAAAGAGCATCCGTTTCTAATAACATATAAACACTGAACACCTAATGACGTTCGAATTCACAAGACCCTCAGAAGTGAGGCCATAAAAGCAGATAAAAGGATTCCCCCCCAAAATGTGAGGATTCCACACTCCAGGTGCACGGCGACGGGGAAATGGAGGAAGGACAAGTGGGACACGTAACACTTAATCATCGGAGTCACAAAGTAGTCCTGGACCGTGAGTGGTAAGAAGATTCGGCAAAGTTTCCATCGTAAAATCCATTGTGCATCGCCAGTCCGATGATCAGTCACGGTTCCAGTGGAATGCCAGAAGAATCGAGGTGGGAAATCGTGCAAGAAACTTTCTGCAGTGGACAGCGATTCGATCAAAATTCCACGGAGTGACAATTTTGAAGCCTTCTGCGTAGCGTGACTTTCTTTCACAGGATGAGTTCGAAAAGCTCCAAAGATTTCATTATCATTCGATCCTGAAATTGAATGGAAAAAAAAATTACGGGCATTTAAGAACTACATAATTTTTACCAATGATAAACTTTTTCCTTTTAATTCACATTTCCTTATCGCCTTTCCAAGAATTAGATTTAAAAATGAATACAAGTTATTAAAATTTTTATCAAATTAAGTATATAAGTTTTTTTCCGTTTTAAATAGGGTTTCATTTGATTTTGATCTTGGAATGAAAAAAACTGTAAATAATTAGAATTATGTGGATTTCCTGCATTACTAAAAAATTGAAAATCTTCAAAGAAAGATTTTTTTTTTTTGAATTTTCTACAAAATTGATAAATGCAGTTGATCATAAAATAATATTACTTAAAATGTCTTGTAAAAAACAGAATTAATAACTGTCGATAGGTAAATAAATAAATTTGATTGTATTTAGTTGTAATAAATTCGATAAAAAGCTGAAAACTTCCTTTCCTTGCTATTTTATGAATAGGAATCAACGGGGGGGGGAGAAATCATGCATTATTTATATTATTTAAAAAATAGCACATTCTTATTTAATGTTTTGAAATATGTAGACTTTTTAGCACAAAAGCTTAGAAATAGAAATGAAAACATTTTTTTTAAAAAATATGTGTTCATTAAAGCCACTACTAGTATTAAATCGTTTTAAGAAATTAAAGCAATTTTAATATTAAAATAGCATTAGAAGCATAAATCAGTTTCATAATTATATTATGAAAATAGGTGTGCAATAAAATAAAAAACTCTAATTTTAAATAAATAAAATGACTACTATTAATTAACACAAAATTTTTTTAAAAACTTCTAAAATCATCATTAAAAAAATTGCAAAAAAGCAATTTTTTATATGTTGCTGCATAGCGAGATTACTACCTATTTTGTATATATATTAAAACCTTTACAATAAAAACAAGAATACTCTATTAAGCTATATAAATCAATAAAGCCTTTTTATGATGATATATAAGCATGTATTGAATAGAAAAAAAATCTTCTGTCTTAAATCGGAAGATTTAATAAATGAAAGAGGAATGCATTTTTTTCTCCAGTCCATCATTCAAAACTTACTTCAAAAGATTCTATTATTAATAAGATTCTATCGCATTTCCTGTTGCATTCTCTACTTCTAGATACATAGATTCAGAGCAAAAAACCCGAAATTGAGCATTTACAAAAAAACTCGCGTCGTCACCAGTTTCATTATTTTTGGAACCTTCCAAAGTCCTTCCTGAACTCCAAAATGAAATAAAGTAATCAGAAATGTCTCTGAGCGAAATGTCTCTCTTCCTTACAATCTGAAATTTCTATCCGATTTCGCTGGGACAGCACTTTCCGCTGCAGGTGATATCGAACAGGGTAGTCGGATTCTACGCGGACAATCAGATAAAATCTGAGAACTTCCTGAAGGAGATAGAAGCCGTCGAAAATTATCTTGATGCAGAGCGACGCTCTAAATCGGATTTTCCGAAAATCCTTTAGCTGGTAATTAAGTTCTTCTCAAAACTTCCGCTCCCACAACGGGGCTTTTGAATTACATTTCTACGAGAGGACTTTTATGGGTGATTTCTTAATGTTAAATTCACTGATCTTGATTGTAACAATTTATCTATCTAATCGTTCGCAATCATATACATTAAATAAGCAGCCGGAGTAGTCTTCTTGAAATGATCTCGCATTCCCTAATAAAGGCTATCGAATATAGAGCACATTTCTTCAACGAAGTACTTGTTATATTGTTTTTAAACGCATAACCTGTCCTATTGTTTGCAAAACTAGAAGATTATATGCAATAAAAAATCAGGAAACGATTTTCTTGACTATTCAACCATTTATTCACTTCGAGCCACATCCTATTTTTATACAACTTCCGATAAGCAATTCCATATCACAGTTTTATAGATCCCTGAAGGAGAGCCGAGAACCTTCTGGGTTAACCAGGGCTCATTTCAGTTTCTGTTGAGCTAATCGTTAAAATTCTTGAAATTTCCAGCAATATTCCTTTTGCCGCTGAAATCATCGAATTCATCGCCAAGTTCTGAGGCCACAGACGTGCCACCCGCATAGCATGTAACAGGGCTGATTGTAAAATGGCCTTTCTTACGATGGCATTATCTGTACTGGGAAATACAGGTTTGTATTTTTTTTTTATCAAAGTGAAAAGTAGAGCAAAAACACTTATGGTCTTTGATATGACATCATTAGTTTAGATACACTCAGTTCAAATAAAAAATTGAAAACCCATTTCTACCTGTCCGATATTAATAAAGAAAACCGACAGACCAAACTTTTCACTCAACAAATCTCTCCCCCCCCCGCCACTCACCTACCCAGGAAAGAACATGAGGCGCAACTAGACTTGAATTCAATCCATTTCAACCAGGGTTTATTGATATTAGAAAATTTAAACAAAAAAAAGTAAAAGCCACAAAAGCGTCACTATGTGATATAAGTCTGCTTCTTTCATTTTGAAGGAATGGAAGAAACGTCAGCTTTGGAATCTCTTTTAGCAATAGAATATTTTTTAAGAAAAAGAATCTACGTGGTAGAAAAATATGGGTGAGAAATAGAGAATTTAATTTGGATTAAAAAAAATAAAATTATATTTCCTTTCTCACATGATCTGTGTGCAAGAAATGAGGAAATAATAATGTCTAAAACCAGTTCATTTTTAGCATAATTTCAGATATTGCAGAGTAAAAAATAATAATAATTTCGGTAGTAAGGTAAAAACTCCTGTAAATCAGCATGTTTGTTCTCTTTACTTCCATCTAACTTAATAATATATCTCTGAAGAACATTCTAAAAAGACTGAAATATAATTCGGAATAAATATAAACAAAAATATAAGGTTATCTTTTCACATAATTACTTGAATCCCCCAATATATAATTGAATTAAATATTTTGAAGCATTGCATTTTTAATATTATTCAATTCCTACCATTAGTTCACACTCTCCCTTTATATATATTGTTCAAATTTTCAATCGTTAATAAAATACTTTTTATTCATCCACTTAAGTTCAAATACATTTTTTAGACTTGTAGTGGATGACACTCGATGTTAATACATTTTTTAATTATTAATTCATTAATTAAATTTAATTAATTTTTTAATATTTTAATTGAGTTTTAGTAGTTAGTAATGGAAATTAAAATATATAGACTATGACTCAATCGGTAAAATGAGAGGATTTCGGTATTTTTTGAGTGAAGGGGAAGAATTCAAGTTCAATTTTCGTGAAAATCCATCATTTTTTTAAATAAATTATTTATATTAATTGTAATTATTTAATAAAAGTAACTAAAATAAAAATTTTCTTTGTTGAACTAAGTAGGAATTGACATACTTTTTTTTTATATTACTTGTTTAATAATATCATTTTATTTGGTTCTAAAAATAATTCTTGTCTACAGACCTAAGATCAACTACAGAGTTGTGTGGTTCCTATTTTTCTCTTACTGATATGAGTTTAAACACGTCGGAAGCGAAATGCAATATCAGCTAAATTCTTTTTTAAAACTTTATAAGATCTCACTGCCGCTTCCTTCCTCGGCTTTCTAGCATTTTATTCGGACCGTGTTCCTACCTGATCATAGATCCACTAAGAAACTTTAATAAAGCCTAAAAATGGAACTCTTTTTTGCAAGCATGAAAGAATACAGGAAACAATTTTAAAGAACTCGACGTCTGTTTTGCTTCCCAGGTAAAATAGCATTTCGTACATATTTCCTATATTTGCTCACAGAATAATAAGCATATGTGAACTCGTATGTAGCATGGATGCTTAGATAGAGTGACGGGAAAAGAGACAAACTGGAAATTAACTTCAGTTTATCTTTCCGTGAGAGGGCATATTTTGTACACGAGGAGCAAAGGCGAAAAGCATCTGTACATACCAGAATATAAACAATAGAAAGTGAAAATTTTCCTGTTGTGTTTGTACTAAGGCATTCTTACAGGGATTTCTTTGATACGGTTTGATTTAAGAAAGGGAATTTTAGGTATTTTAGAAAGGAATGCACAAAAGTTAGAGATTTTTATCCTGGAGCAGGAGAACTAAAGGGTTTGCAATTTTTAAGAGCGCGAATTATAAATAATTCAATAAGAAAGCTATATTTGAATCAGGAAATAAAAGTTTAAAATAAAATAACATGGGCTAATGTATTATAAAAGATAGGGTATTAATTAGAATTTTATATAAATGAAGCGGTATAATTACATACATACTCGCCTTATAAAACCTTTCAAGCAATGCAAAAAATGGCATAAATGTTCGCATATCCAATGATTTTATGTCTTAGCATGAATAAATCATAACAATCAGAATAAAAGTTTCCCTATCGATGACGATACTTACCTAATTTCGAAAACTAGTTTTTGTTCAGCATGAGAAATGAATTCATTTTTCAGATGAGAATATTTTATATTGGTTGACAACAGACAAACTTCTAGATTCTCAATTGCAGTTCATGGCAAATCTAATGCACGAATGCCATTCAGTTTCCATTTTCTTCTTTTTTTCTTTGCACGAAAAGCAAGCAACGTGCATTTCGAGTCACGATAATAATCGCTCTCGTTAAAGTGACGGGGATATTTCAGCGAATTCATTTCACGTCTGACAGCGCAATCAGCAGTTCAGCAACAGAGCAGAAAACCGTTAGCAACGTTCCTGAGAATCGAATCATGAATGTCAGGAAGTCTTCTTCAGATTGACAACTAAGAGAGATTCATCACGATCAAAGAATGAATTCAGCGATCAGCATTTGTAATGAAACTGAGTTTACATGTTTTTTTTAAAAATTATTTGATAAGGCTAATCTTGGGAGGTGTGACGCTGAAATGGAAACAATTTTAGATGATACTTGTTTCCGAAATAACTTTTACTCAGAATAGAAAATAAACTTTATTAATTTTTTTAAAGAATGTTTAATTAGTGAATAAAGAAAATTGATTTTTCTAATTGATAATATTTTACCTTATAATAATTAATTATAATTAAATACACTATGGAAACTTAAAATGACCTTTTTTCTTAAATGCACAGTAAAAAGGTGTCACTAACAGGGATTTAAAATGTAAGTAAATTGATAGATACGTTCAAAAATAAATTCTGAAAAAAAAAATACACAGATAATACAAACGCGTCTATAATTTTAGTTACATCAAAAAATGAGTGAAAATCCTATTTCAAAGAAGTATCCATTGAATATTCCATTGTGTTAGAAAGATTGGAAAAGAGAAATGAAATTACACTAGAAAGAGAAATTGTATACGGAATACTGTATGTGAAGCGCAGGATTTAAAAAATATATATATTTTCTTGTTTTACATCAAAATTTTTATTATTATTTTAGGGACTTATAAGAAAAGAATTAAATCGGGATATTTCAGGCAATCAAAATTGCTGCTAAAGACAAAAAAATAATAAGGACATTGATATTAAAATGAAATTTCGTAATTCAACTCAACATGAATTTTCCTTCATCATAATTATGTACATGGTATTCGAATGGAAAAAGAATAATAGTTTTATTATTCTTTTTCTGATCTGAATATTTACTTTTAAAATTATTTATTTTATTATGAACATCGAATCGAAGTTTATATCTTTATACAATTATAAATCCATTAAGACATTTTTTGTAATCAAATTCAAATATTACAATAAATAAATAATGAAAAAAGCGGAATTTCATAAATTTGAAGCTGGTACAAAAATTCAATTTATCAAAAAGTTTGAAACAAGAAAAGCTATTAAAAACAAAATAAGATAAAACGCTGAATTTAAAAAATAAAATAGAGAAAGAGAGATTTTATCTAACAGTTTTAACAAATAATACATTATGTATAAATCAACTAAGGCTAATTTAAATAATAAAAATATTTACTGATGAAAATTTTAATGATTTTTATGGAAAGCAATGCTTTGCTTACATTTTTCTCATAGTTTTTTTTAAATAAGAAACTAAGAGCACTTCTGCCACTTTTATAACCCCGTAAGAAAAAAAAATTGCGTCTATAATTACGAGAAAATAATATATGGCTGTATTTAATTAATAAAAATAACATACATTTAATAAAATATTATTTGTAAGTTTAATTTTAAACTAAACAAAGTAAATACGCATAGTAGATTAAATTTTAGCATTATATTAATAAAAAATTCAAGGGGGTCAGAAAAAAAATCGAATTGTCAGTGAATTAGAATTAAAAAGGTTCGAATCAACTAAATTATCCTTTCAGTGTAATAGAGCCCATCTATTTCTGATTTTTTCAAAATCCGTACAGATCATTTTTTACAATTGCAATCCTCAGAAATCATTGGACTACATTAGTTCCGAGCTACTCAGTTTATCAGCTTGTCCCACAGCAAGTAGGTTTTTTACACATAAGACTATATAAACATTCCCTAGACAGAATTTGCATATACAGTAAATAGCTAGAATGTTCCTTGTCTTTTTTCCTTATCTCCTTTTGATGATATAAGCAGATAATCTCCCCAGTGCAAGAGCTGGCCAAGAGGATTATTCAAATATTTTTGAATGCTGAGGTAAAAGGGAATGGTAACTATGCATCTGCGAAGGCCTGTGAATGGTGATTAAGCGATATGCTTTTCTTTTTCTTTCTCTTTTTGCATATTCGTGAAAAAGGGGACTACATGTCAACAAATAAACGTATAAGCATTAAAAAAATCCAAAAATCAATGATTTAAAAATAAATCAACAATTGATTTTGTTTTAAATAAGTTCCAGTGCATTTATTTTATCCTCCCTTGTTTTTACTAATGGTACGCTATTAGAAGCAATCGGTGGCATCGGTTAAAGACTATCTTTTTGGAGTGAGAGAGGAGAAAGAGGCAAGAACAGAGCCCCGGAATAAGTATAAATGAGCCTCAGAAATCAAGTTATTTGTTTCCCTTCACGGAGACAGCAAACAAACAGAACAGAAAAGAATACTATCAGCCAGTAAGATGGCTTACAGCATTTTTTGAACAACAAGGATTTACAAATTGAATAGGACCTGGATGGGGAATAAAAATGAAACAATAAATGCCTGTTGTGGAAATGGTAAGCCCAAAAGAGTTGTTATGTAATTTAAGAGATGCATTAATCTGCCGTTAATTGGGTACATTTAACCCTTTTTGAGATTATATTTAATTCCTTCCTCTAATTTTAAACTGTGTATAAACATCTGTGAGGTGTGAAATGAATTTTACTGTGACGTAATATGCGGAAAAAATTATTGAGTGTCGTATTTTTGGATCCTTTCTGACTTCTAAGTCATTATCCTTCGAAGTAAATTTGCAATTTCCTACATTCATTATAATTTAATTTTAAAAATATTTATATAGGACTTTTTGAGCTTTTTTATACAATTTAAGCTTGGCATTTTAAATAATCTAACCACTGAATTTAAGATTTTACTAATGGATTTTGAGTCAATATTTCTACGTTTTTATCGACGAGTTTTTTTTAAAGAGATTTATTATTTTCTCTCATTATTTTTATACTCATCGTATTTAATATTTTCTTAAATTTGTGTCCTATTTTAATTTAAGTGAAGTGATCCTTTCAAGGTCACATGATGCGAGTTAAAGTAGCGCACGGATTTAATTTCAGAATCCACTCATGCAATTTATTAGAAGAAAACGAAAAGCATGACGTCACAGCACATCGTATTTTAACGTGAGAGTGATATTAATTGACCTGCGCTATAGCATTTGCATGTGACTGTGACGCTAATTGAATTAATTTCATCAGAAATAAAGGAAAAGTTTCAGTCAAAAATATATTATTAAAATTTTATTAAATTAAGTAAACAGCTTCAGCAGAATTGCATTCTAAAAGATTCTAATACCATTTTGTAAAAAAAAAAACCATCAGGAATTCTCATTATTATTTGAATAAAAAAAATATCATATTTTGATTTTTTTCATTCTTTTTTTAATTTTTTCTTTAAATTTCTTTTGGTGAAAAGTAAAGACAGCCATTGCAAATACTCAGCTTTCCAGATCATGATCTGATGTTTTGCAGTGTTCTGTTACTGAACTTAACGTTTAGTTATATCTAGTACTTTCCTTAAATTTTTCATGTATCATTAAAAAAAATGTTATTTTTCATAGATGAAAACAAGCGGAAAAAATATATAACTATAAGTTTAAAGGGCAATTTTGCGGAAGAGCTCTAATATTTTACGCAGAACTGCTGAAAATCTCACTTATTCGTTTGTGGAATGCTGAATTCACATGCTTTTTCCATAACTGTTGTGATAGGAAAGGGAAAATCAATCATGAATATTTAAGTAAACTTTGAAAGGGGAAAAAATACCATTGTAAGAATAACTTTTGATCTTTCACTTTCTAGAAAATTTTTGAGTTTTCTGGAGATGCCCGAGGTAAGTTGAAATCTGTTTAAAAAAAGTAGCTTTTCGAAAGTCTAAAGTATGAATTTTCGTTGTCATTTCATACTGGTTTTTATACACGAAATGGAAACTGACATTGGAAGTGCCATTTTTCGGCAGATAGTGGTGAAGTTTGTTTATAAATTTGTAGAAAAAGAATGCGAATGAAAATTTATTTACGAGAATGCAGGTTGATAGTGATTATCAATTTTATTTTTAAACATTAAAAATGTTTCCTTTTTAAATATTGGCATTCTTCAGAATAAGAATTATGAATAAAGTTTTGTGTTCCATTAATGAAATCCGTATATTTGGTGAGAGTATAGCCTACATATTGTAGGTACATAAGTTGAGAACGGTTACGTTAAAATCATTGAATCAAGCATTTTTTCTCTCGATTAATATTTTTTAGTTTAAGTTACACTAAATTCCCATTTTAAAACAACCGTTAGGCTATTCTGGAGTGGACATCGTAATTTTGAACAAGTGTCAGATAACGAGGATGGCACCTGAGCTAGAACTCTCTTTAAAAACTTCCACACGAGTACAAAGAAATCGTATTTGGCCTAAATGAATTTATCGTGCATCATAAACGCTTACACTAAAGTTCTTCAATGGAGGGGATTTTTAACTTGAAACGCTCCGGCTCCAAAGTCAAAATCTTGCCACCAGATTACCGCGATTTTTAATGAGTGTTAAAGAGAAGCTAAAATTATCGTAAATAAACTCAACTATAATGATTTACTTAATATCCCCATTTTAGATTAGCTTGAAATCGATAAAATCATTTTTGGAATTATACATTTCTATCTGAGAGCTCAATAACATGAAGCGGATTTAATGTGGCAAGGCAGTGCACTTTACTGTGAAATTTTTCTAATTATCTAATAGTGTTAGATTCACGTTTCAACGCTTTTTTAACACATCAATGCCATATTTTAATTCTTGTTTTGTTTTTATCATGATGTTTTTGGGATGGGGTTTTTGGCGTCAACAAAAATCCGTAGGTGAAAAATAAAAATGTTATTATCTGTGAGAGCATCTCAAAAAATCAGCTTTTAATAACGTGTCACCATTACGTTTACAAAAACTTTGATTTAAAAAATAATTTAATGACTACAGGAAATAAAACCTAGAAAAATGTCATTCTGAGCACGGGATTATATGAAATGAAATAAATAGAAAATGTGATATTTTTTTAAACAACTAATGCGAAACATTTTTTTGATCATTTGCAGTACTAAAGTGACTCATCCAATGAAACAATTAAAATGAATAAAAATATAATTTAACTTGCACGAGCACGTGGTGCTTGGCCATTCAAGAAGTTATGTTCTGACATGATACATTAAAATATGCATAGTAGATTTCAATTTAATGTTTTATATTAATTTTTAATACGGTATTTGTTTTTATTTATCTATTATAACTCTTAGGTTATTTCGTTATATCCCTCAAAAATGGAAGCGAGGGTTAAGGAAGGAAGGGGGAATGGCTCTTTACGGCGTAATAAAAACTCATAGGTAATAAAATTTTGTGAAATAGGTATATTAGATAAATTTACTTAATATCAGCTTCTAGGAAACTCTCTGAATGATTTCTTCCCTACAAGAGAATACACAGTGAAGTATTGCTTTTTTTTTATAATTTTTTCTCTCAAAAATGGACAGTGGTGAAGAGCAGAGAATTATGGATGTCGTATCTAGGTGTAGTTATCTTTCAAATTAAATAAAAATTACAGCGATTGTGGATGGCGAAGTGTTTCTTTGATTCTGATACCTAACCCTACCAATAATGAAGATGGATGTGTAAAGGTGTATAATGGTAAGCATGTGCATGCTTACCATTCTTTCTCTCTGAGCGTGTTGGCTCTCTATGGGTCAGTGTGTTCCCCCCCCCAGAGCTACCCTACTAAATAGCATGAGTTTTGAAAGTCAAAAATTTGCATCCCTGAGTGATTATTTTCAAATTTTATTGGAATTGTCATTAACAGACAATTAAGCAAAATTTTAATGTTTTTAACCAATATATTTCCAAAAATATATTGACTCAAAAATAATTTTTAATTAATTAGAAATAACAAAAACATTTAAATCATTTAAATCTTTTTGCCGTATTTTTTTCATGTTATTTTTAAAAAAATTTACAAGTATATTTGACAATAATTTTTTTCCTCGTTAAATTGAAACTCAAACTGCTTTCAATGTTTCTGTCATTGTTATTCTTTTATTATCATGAGTGAGTAATATCCGAAGTATTGCAGCTATAAAATATTGCAATCCGAAAATATTGCAGTTATAAAACAATTCAAACCGAAGATTTTGATTTCATTCTACGGTTAAGACATTGTTTTTATTATTTTAAATGCATTTTTTTCTGAAATTATACCTGTCTATTAACACGACAACTAAAAATAGCTAAAAATAGACTGGTGAGACTAAGCTTTTAATTATATGGGCTTAAAACAAAATTTGCATGTTAAATTTTGAATGAAATATATTCAAAGCAAACATGTCTTTCCGACTGTCCGAATGAGCACAAAAACTAAGAAAAGTTAAGATGAAATCTGCTCAGAGCATTGCAGTGTAGATTCGTATCCCGTTGAAAAACAAATCGGACAAGCGGGTCTTCGTCTGTCTGATGAATGCAGCTTTTTGGTACATTTCAAGTGTATGGATAGTTAAAACATGCTATGGCTAAGATAAATGGAACTAGGCATGCGGATTTTTGGACAACAATTGTGGTGTGTATCGAATGGATCTGATAAAAGACATCCAAAATGCTTATTAGATTTTTTTTATATACTAACTGCTTATCATCGCTTGGTCGGAAAAAAATTTCACTCTAGATTCGGTAAAAACTTTAGACTGAGTAAAACTTTGATATTAGGTAATAACTATTTTCAAGACAACAGTTTGATTAGAGTTTGAGGGAAGATTTTCGGTGATCTTCTTATTTTTCATTTTTGATAGCATTTTCTTCCAAGTTGAGTAAATTTAAGCACACCAGAAAGTGTTAGTAAATTTTTGTGATTTTATTGCACTTGGGATTAAGATTTATCATCAGAATGTAGCAATGTTGAGAAATGATTTTAAAGTGCATCCATTTTTAATCACTGCTACTCTATCCCGTGTTATTATTGGAAGCGTAAGGATACAGATCGAAAGGAGAATTTGCAAAACAGTGAATCGATGGAGAATAGAACATAACAAGTAATATAAGAATTTTTTAAAGTCAATGCCTACTTAGGTCAGCCAAGAAAAATTTATTTTATTTACTTTTTATTAGATAATTACAATTAATGTAAATAATTTTTAAAAAATGATTGATTTCCGCAAGAATGGAACTCTCATTCTTCACCTTCACTCAAAAAATACTGCCATACTCGCATTTCACCCATCGAGCTACTATGTGTTGATTGCAAGTTTCAATAAAAGCTGCTAAAACTCTATTTAAAGCATTCAAAATAAATTCAATTTAGCTAATGAATTAATGTTTGAAGAAACAGTACTAACATCGAGGGCCATCCACTACAAGTTTTAAAAAATGCATTTGAACTCAAGTACATGAATAAAAAGTATTTTATTAACAATTGACAATTTGAAAAAGATATTCAATCGTAGAGTGTGAACTAATAGCTGGAATTAAATAAAAAAAGTAGGCGAACAACAGGCAAATTTATCGTTCCAATTTTATATAAGAGGGGAAGTACTTTATTTCACTATTCTACTGAAGCCTTAATTTGTAATAATTGTTAACATTTTCTGATGTTTACGTTGCGATTTGTATTATTATAAATTCATATTTGATCTATTTTGCTTTTATTTGCATCCTATTTAATCATTTTGCCGGTAAACATGAAGAAACAAATTTCTTTGAAAAGTCCTTCGAATCATCAATATTACTATGTAATTATGTTATCACTGTATTATTCGATAAAACAATACAATTGTTCTTTAAATTAATATATTTTTTAAAAATTTATATTTCCACTCCACCTTTTTAATCAAATTTTAAAATAAATTTGACCTATTTTCCATTATTTATTGTTTAATTTTTATATGAAAGACGGTAGAAATGTCATATTTTCCATTTGTATAGTTTTTTTTATTATTTATTAAAAAATTCACTATGTTTATGATACGCTTGCCTCACTGATGAAATGCTTCAATGGAATCTTTTCAAGTTTGTACAGTGTTTTTTTCTTTTTAATTTTATCCTTGGAAGGGAAATATCAGTTTTTTTAAAAATTCTGGACATTATCGGAATCTCATATTTTGGCAAAGAAACTTTTCTTAAAAAAAGTAGAAAGAAAGATATGAAAAGCAAAGTAGATGATTTGACAAGGATTTTTTCCTCAATAAGTTTTTTAAAAAATCTCAGAGCTTTTGAAAAAGTTGAGATTAAATTTCATGTTCATACAATTCAATTTTTCGAAGGTGTCATTTTTTTCATGACATCTATGATTTGTGTGTGCCTAATACGATGATTTTTACAAAAAACGTCCAGGTAGAAAGGAAAAAAAAACTAATAAAGGGGAAATGAAATAATTGCATTAATATTAATATTTGCTGTCGGTAATCAACAATACGACAACGAGATCAATTTACATTAATTTGCCCAATCATCTTACAGGTAATACAACCATGTTAAATCCCTTGTGAAAGTGGCTTATTTAGAAGTATTTGAAAATAGTTGTCTGTATTTTCGTTTAAAATTGTACTGTTACACACACTTAGTATGCTTTTAATATATCTGAGCACCACATCTCACCCCCGTGTTTTAAACCCGCATACCTTGCGTGCAGCCTGATATCGATGAGGAATTTGGACTGCAATGGCCTGGGGTGAGGTCGCTGGTCCGAGTCCTGATTCCATTAAAGAACCGTCGTATAAGTGGGTTTGGTGCACGTTAAATCCGTCGAGGCTGAAAGTCCTCCCATTGATGTGGTGTGGAATTTTGGAGAGGGGTAGGGGTTCCAACGCAGGTGTTATCGTCGTCAGCTGATCGTCGTTTAACATTTTGAGGTCCGACCCAAAATAGCTCTAGTGTTGCTTTAAAATCGAGCGTAATATAACTAAATTAACTTTCAATGAAGAATTATTAAGCAACTGGTTGGATATTTCAAGACTTTTTAGAAAGGGATGAATGTCAGAAGATAAGGAAATAGTTCTCTCAGTAGAGTGCTAGCATTCCAGTGAAATAAGGCGGGTGCTGAAAACATCGGAAATTTTGAGAAACTTCACTCTAATCAGACAGTAATAAGCATACTGTGAACTCATTCAAAGACAATGCTGAATCTCTTTTTACCCAAAATTTGAAACTTAGTCAAAGACAAATAAATGCTTTTAGACGCCTTTCTACTAGAAAAGCATGCATTATACACTATAAGTTGCCTTATTATAAATTTTTAGAAGTATTTATTTTCTCAATGATACGCAACGTCCTATTTCGCATAGAATACTATGGAAAAAATATGTTTCGCATGACGAGCAAAATTCGGGAACGAATTATGATCGTTAAAGTATGATCCACTTTAAAAATTCGTTGAAATCAGAAATTAAAGTGAATTTTTGGATGAATTTGATTAGAAAATAATTATGTTAAGAAGAATGTGGTTTAATTGGGATTATTGTACATAGCATCATTTAGCAGGAGAGGAATGTCTTTGCATCAAACTTGTATCTCTTCCCTTCATTAATCAGTAGACTGTTTATCTTTAAGCCTTTTTTAAAATTTCTTTGTGAACCCATAATATTAGGTGCCTGATTGTATTTTAATCAGCGACATGCGAAGTGTCTATATAAACGACAATGGGTTTTGATTTTTACCAATTTACTATTACTTTATTATTATTATCATTTTGCAAGTTTGTCGTTTAGTATCATTGAGCTATTCATTGCATAGACTTCAATGATGGAACGCTCCAAATTGCATTTTCGACATTCATTTCTTTTCTTTTTGTTTGATTTGAAGAAATCTTCTGCCGTAGCCATTCAGACACTTTTTTATACTTAAGTTGATGCTGCTCCGTCACATTTCTATTGGTGATTTTGGTTTCAATGACTTAAGGGTGGTGATTTCGATGTCAATTACAAAAAATGGAGCGGAAATCCCACCAACACCCCCCGAAGATAATTAATTGCAAGATTTATTGAACGAAAATGGGAAGAAGTTGCAGAAAATGACGGAAAGTATTTTGATTCATATGTATTGTAACAATGTTTATCAATAAATGTTTCTCAAAGTGAAAAAAGGCAATCAAAATATTTGCAACCGTCAAATAACTAGGAACCAGAGTGGGAAATTCACCATAGCATTACGGAAGAAAAAAGGAATGAGTTGAATAGGAGGTTTTATTGAAGTATAGCCGAGAAAGAACTTGTTTCAGGCTTATGATTTCTCAACATTAGACCACAATAAGTAAGAATCAAAAAATGGGGAAAAAAAGCCGATTCAATTTGGAAGTACTTTATTAAGTTTGAATTTAAGTTGTTACAAAATGATAAATTTTAAGAACGCAGCTAAATACAATTTATTAAATATACACATAATGCTTTGAGCGAATTATAATGAGCAAGTCGCTGAATAATCCTGAAGTAAAAAATTAAAGTGTTTCCTTCTGCAACTGGCGATTTAATTCCGGATTAAAAAGCGGATATTAAACGCTTCTTAGAACATTTTAATTAACTGGATTATTTTTTTACTCTACCTTAATTGCATTGCGTAGTCTTTAAGGTCTGTAGCCTTAAGTACTTTTATAAAGCTTTTTAAAAGTTTTGCAGTTAAAGTTATTCTGAAGAATGGAGGTAAAATTAAATTTTAAAAAAATAGGTAGACAAAACACGAAATAACATTTTCTCGTTATATACTCCATAGGAAAAACGCTTCCCTGAAAATTGTATAAAAAATCTCTTAATTTAAATGTGTTTCATACTCAAGTTTTATAAAGTAAAAAATCGTTGTTTTGGATACATAAGAATATTTTAAGACAAAATATATGAATGCATGCAGCTAATTCTTTTTAACAAAGGCCCATATCACGATTGGTGAGATTTAGATAAAGGCTATATTCTCAGATGCCATCGCTTGGTGAATTTTTTGAGTCAGCGGAAGCGTCAGAGCAAAATTAATTGAAATTAGGATTGATACAAAAAACGGTTTTCAAATTCAATATTTTCAAAAAAAAACGCCCAACGGTTTTAGATATTTTTCGAATTTTTGTCAAAAATACAATAGGAAAAAATATTTTGTTTAATTTCCATAAAATAACAAACAAAAAAGCCAAAATCAACATCAAAGTTAAAATATAAAATATGTATATAAAAAATAAGGATTAACTCAATTTTAACACATCTTTAACTCAAATGCACAAAATAAGGAAAACTCAAATAAAAATTTCCTATAACTTAATTTTCCTAAAAATTAAAATATTTATATTAATTTCACTAATTTTAATTTTTCCTACGAAATAGAATTCTTTAAAGAACATAAAATAACCACTGAATTATTGCTATTTTTTATTTTGGAAACAATATTACCTGAAATTGAAAATATTCATTTACTAGCTACTAAGATTATTCATAGTTTTTATGGCTTTAAATAAATATTAGGCTTTTGTTCTTTTATAAATTGCCTCAAATTATGAAAATTCAGCTTTCAACGTCTTTGCATTTTTGGAAGTTTTTCTTATTTTAGTTAATTTTTATTAAATAACTACAATTAATATAAATAATTTACTAAAAAAAATATTGATTTTTGCAATAAACTTATGAAGTGATCTTTCCATGATTTCTTTGAAAAAAGCATTTTTCTGATGAGTAGTTTCTTTGATTTGCTCTTATTCAGTATCGTTTTCCACAGAAGAATTTGGAAATATTCAAGACGATATTTTTAATTCACAACGTTGAAAAAATTTATTTCCTGCCCATTGTATAGAATGAATAACTTTTCAGATAAGTTTCAGATTAATTTTTGAATAATGATATAAATTTTTAAACCGGTTTTCTTAATTTAAAAATGCATTTTCAAACGTGACAAATTTACTTTAACCCTTTGAAGACTGATCCGGCCCAACCGGCCAGTAAATTCTATCCTAGCAGGCTAATTTCTGTTTCAAACTATGAGAACAGGATGTAAAACGAGTTATCAGCAGGGATATTCTCATTTTACATCTTGCCCATTCTTTTGTAACAGAAAGTGGCAATACGGGATAAAACTTGGGCTATCGTTTCAGTCGGGTGAGTAGTGAAAGGATTAAATAAAATGGTTTGAAAAACCGTCAAACCCTAGAAAAAATATATACTGAATGTTTTACTTGAAACCAGCGCACTCACTTGTACTGCTAAATATATTTGCAGCCCTTTTTCATTTTAAAGTACATTTCGAAATCTGATTTAATTAACTCTTTGTTCCCTCCAAGCCATTTTTCCTCATAGCGAAGTTAATGATTACTAATTTTGCTTCTTGGCACTTTTATTATTCATACAATTCATTTCCGTCCATCTGATGCAATTTAGTTTACATCAATTCTAAACAAAATATTATCTATCTTAAAACATGAATCCCTATTTTGCTGATTGATTGACATTTAGAGTATAAAGAAATATGGTCTTCTGAACTCAGTTGTATTAAGTTCCATTTCAGGTTAATGTTGTTGCATCCAATACTTCATCCACCATTAATTTAATCATGACGATATATCTGCTCTTGTCTATTAAGCAAAAATATTTTCAAAAGTTCATGATTTGGTTGTGAGTGACAGAAACGTGCAGGAAACTTACACAACGATTTGAATTTGGTAAATTTATGCATAAATTAATAAATACCTAAAGATTTTATTTTAGAATCATTTTTGTTATTACGAACTCTATTTTAGTCATGGGAAAATGAGGTAAAAATAAGAAATATAAGTCCATTCCTACTTAGGTAAACAAAGAACAATTTTATTTTAATTACTTTTTATTAAATAATTACAATTAATATAAATAATTTACCAAAAAAAACATTAACTTTTGCAAGAATTGAACTCGCATTCTTCATCTTCACGTGAAAAATACCGAAATCTTCGCAATTTACCTATTGCGCTACTGTTTGTCGATTTCGATTCTCATAACAAACTGCTAAAAGTCTATTTAAAATATTGAAAAATAAATTTAATTAACGATTGAAAATTTGAACACGATATACATATTTATAGGGAAAGTGTAAACTAATAGTAGGGATTGAAAAAAATGAGATGATTTTGTAGCGCCATCAGTTGGCTCAAAACCGAATTGTTCACATATAATATAAACTTCCTTATAT
>JAOUZG010020842.1:2404234-2416445 GCA_026289955.1 Argiope argentata
CGTTTAAATATAAATTGGGTTCCTAGGTTCACGTAGGTCATTTGAAGATAATACATTTTTTGAGGTATTAACGACGCCAAGATATCAATATATATAACTCTAACGTACGTCGCTCAGAAATCGCTCTTAATTATTGTCAAGTGACAAAAAAATGTAAACAGAGGCTTTTGCAAACGTATAAGACAACTTCTTTTAAAGTTTTTACGGTGGTTATTTATCCGACACTTCACTGAAATAAGCTATAATGCATTATTTGAATTTTGCTGGGCTTATCCTGTTGCAAAAAATTTCCTTCAGTGAGAGGAAAGAGTATACAAAAGAAATAACCCCGATAGAAATATACATCAAAAAATTTTATTGTGTTGAAAATTAAGGTCACCATCGTAAGATGAATATCTGTGACTTGCCAATGGAAACATGTCCATGTCTTTCAAAACTTTTATCGCATAGAAATGTTTTTTGGGATACTTTTCCGTTAGTCGGGTGGCATCAAAAAATTGCCAAATAATTTGAAATCCCACCAAATTTTTTACAGGTATTTTAAAATGAAAAATCACCGAACAATGTAAACTCCGCCAAATTTCTTTGGCGATTTTTCGTTGCCAGCTGGTTAACGAAAAAGTTCCGTTTCTTGTACCGTTATTGTCTTAAAATTAAAGAAAAAAAACTGCAAAGTTGTTATAATTAAAGCGATCCTATTCAGACCCCTTTGGGAGCCGTATTCATCGGATTTGGATGAAACTGGGTATGCTTGTTATAAGGACCACGGAAAAAAGATTTCTGTTATAAAAAATAATACAAATTTTGACGAATAGAGGGAACTTTTAAAACTCTTTATTAATGGAATGTATAAAGAGTCTTGCAGTCAGAGGCCGAAAATCATTCCGTTCATTTTTTATTGTTAATCATGCCATTAAGAAAGAGCGTTACAGGTAAAACTGGGTCACTAAAACGGCAACAATAGCTTAACTTCTCTGCGTGAATATCATCTTTTAAAGGAATTGCGAAAAGGACCATGCCTTAAAATGTACTCTGTCTCGAATGCATGGCACGGGACCTCCTTTGACATCAAGCCATTCCCACTTTACAGGGATAACAGTGTTTGCAGATTACTGCCTTCATGCAAGAAGGAGCAACTTCCAACATTGTGCGTCGAGTCAAAGAGCTGCATCGTGCTAACTTTGGCGCGTAGCGAGGAATATTCAGAGCATTTCCGGAAGCCTGGCCTCCTCGTTCGCCGGACTGAAATCCCTAGTGGAGATTATTAAAAGAATGCATTGATGGAGGAGAAATCAGGATTTTACCTGAGTTGAAAGCCAGCATTACACGACCATCCCACGTGGGTTTCTTCGCACTTCCATTGAAGACAATATAATGTGCTTTCACCGCATAATGGATGTCAATAGAGTACAAGATAAGTACATGCTTTAATTGAATCAATTTAAATTCTTATGACAGATACATTTTTTTGTACTTTTCCGTAAGCCGGGCCAAAATGTTGCCCATTGTGAAACAGACGCTAGCGGAGCCGCCAAGCGAAGGAAATGACAAAACAGTCAACGAAATCCTACATTATCTGGCACTTTTTGGTTGGGCCCAGCTAACGGAGAAGTACCTTTCTTCTTTCTTTCGGTTCCCTAATTCCCATGGTGGTCTAAATTTGAGCTACTTTTTATTTCAGAAGTCTTTTTCCCATTGTTCATATAACGTATATATCGATTTTCGTCAAAATCTGATACGCAAAATGTTGAACTTTTCCGTTAGCTGAGCGCTACATCATTTGGCTATTTTTCACTTTAAAATCGATGTAATTTGGCAAAATTTTAAGTTATTTGGGGATTTTTTGGTAGCGTTTGGCTAACGGAAAATTATATAGAAGGTATTTTAGAGAAGTCTGAATAGGGTTAGTTATAACTATCTATTTTTTAATTATATCAATGTCAGCATATTCAGTGGTACTTTTCCACTAACCGGGCGCTAGAGAAAAATCGTCGGTTGATGTGTAGTTTAATCCCCTTCTACGCCATGTTGGAAATAATGCGCTAATGCTGCCAACCTCGTTTTTTTTATTATAGCAATCTTCGGTTATCCTTTCTCCTTGACCGGGAGAGATAACCCGGGCTCTTATCTGTGATTCATGGTTGGCGAGCCGGCGATTTTTGGAAAGTTTGCTAAGAGGTGGTTAAACTATAATCACACCATAATAATATGCTGGGTTTACACTTTCCCACTTATAAGATGGCAAGTAAGCTGCGCATGCGTAGAAAGGCTAAAAAGTCGTGTTAAGTCGATGACAACTAAGTTACACGCCTCGATACTGAATTTTTTCTTACTGAGCATGCGTTTGTAGGATCTGGCGATTTTTTGACGGTAAAAAATGGATGACTTATCAGATTAATTCCGTTATTTTTTGCTTTTTCTGAAGTGGAATTGTATCTTTTTTTCATCTTAGTTACTATTTATTTTTTATAGTTTTTCAAATTTAGTTATTTTGGCATGTTTTTTAAATTGCGTAAATATCCATAATTTTAATACCATACGCAGTGAAAAAGAAATAATTAGGGACGCCAAAACGGCAATTTATAGCCCAGCATGAAATGTCTGAATCTTTTTGATGAAATGATGGCAAAAATTAATCAGTCCCTATCTACGCATGCGCTGTCTACTTGCCGTCTTATAACTGGCCGAGAGTAAACCCAGCATTATTTAAAGTTTGCTATTAAAACTCTCGTGATATTATTACTTTCTAAAACTAATATCATTACTAAAAATGCATTAAATGCACTCTGGATTATCTCTTTTGACATAATCCAAATTTATTTCGGCCCATTGATTTGTGATCATACCTTTCAAATTACCACAAATTGGGATTTAGAGTTTTGTCAGGTCAGCACTCCAACGTGCTGAAATTCTGGCAGAAATTTTTATTTAGATCCAAATAAAATTTTCTTTCTTTCTTTTCCATATACTAAATATCATAGCAACTACCATATACTGCATATTTCAAACCAAATTTCGCCAAAAAGATCGCCAAATTGCATTTACCGTCTATAACACTTACTTTGAATATCCGATCCACGTGATTAAGAAAGGCTTCCTCTTCCTCGGCCGTGAAGGGTTTCTTCGCCACCAGATTATGGACGGCTTGGATAACATTCCTGAGCGCCTTGCGCGTGATGGCGCCCTCATCCTCCAAGTCGTACATGCGAAACGTCCACTCCAGTTTGTCATGCAGGGTACCGTGGTACAGCAGGGAGAGAGACTGGACGAACTCCTGGGGCGGAAGGAACAAACACCTCATCAATTCTTACAATAAGCGTCCCACATACACAATTGTAAATGATATATTTGAAATGGAACAAAGGAACAGAGCTATCCTTTAGCTTATTGGATCCATTACTCTTAATTACTTCCTACTTCTAAGGGTCTTTCTTCAGAGTATGGTTTTGGACATATTCTAAGGTTGGCACAACTAGAATGGGACAAGCAGGATTCATGTCCTGCACTCTCCCTTCGGGGGAGGGGGCTCCTCGAAATGAGTATGAGATGCTTCCGGCATGGTGGTTGGATCTATCTACCCTGGAGGGTACACAAATATACGGGGATCTGACTCCTCCCATCAACGACGGGACCTACTTCTAGCGGGAAGGGTTGTATCATGGCCAGTGATGGCCATTAGGATTCAACCACAGTTCTCTCCAATGTTGTTGTTGCGACGGTCCGGTAATTCTAATTTTTGATGGTATCCGTGAGCCTTCGTGCGCGTCGAAGAATCAGTGATATGACTTATGTCCTGCACACGATTATAAAAGGCTAAAAATTGCTAATAATTTAGAAGAGCAATCTTTTTGCAACTAACGTTTCTAAGAATCTTTTAAGATATCGTTTCTGACAATTAATTACTTATTCGGCAGCTCTGAACTTCATGTCCTCTCGCAGTCGATTTCGCATAGATTTGATCAATTTCACACAAAGTTAAACAATAATTTTGGTTCACTCTTCGGTCAAATGCTTTCTTAGAGTCCGTCTTTTTAGAAATGTATTTTTTTTTCTGCAAATAATGTTGCGAAAGTCCAGTGTGATTAAAGTCTAGACTCTGTTCAGGGGTTTTAATCACATCAAGAAAATGGTAGGTGGCTCATAACTTGCAAATATAAGCAGTATTCTTTGGTAGCCACGTAATTCTAGTGCAGTTTAGAATGTTTTAAGATTTCTAAGTTCCCTATTGTAAATTTTGAGTGGGTTTTAGTTTAGTTTAGTTATATTATCGCTCTGTTGTAAAGCAACACCAGAGCTATTTTGGGACGAGCCTCGTAATTTTGAACCCCCTTTATATGACGAGGATGGCACTTGAACTCTCGTTCTCTTCTCCACACCAGCGGGAAAATTTCGTGTGGGAGTGTCAAAGACATATTTATTTATTGCAATACGTGTAAAATCCCTAAATTTTTCGTACAAGAATTTGCCACGTCCATTTTGAATAGATCAAAAATTTGATATGCAATTTTGTATTGGGTGTTCCCCAAAGTTTTTGTTTGTCATCCGATCCAAAACTGCTCCATTCGTTTTAATCCACAAAAACGACGTTTTCCCAAATTCAGTTCACTTTATGATATGTCTGTATAAATTTCCGATTAACTTTCCTGCTGTAAAGTTGCTTCCGAGATACTCTGTCATGGCACTTATTAATTCTTAAAACATTTCTGACATTTTTAGGATTTACTGAATTCTGGAAACTACTTTCACTTATCGAAGTCAATTTTACTATCTTAGTTCTTAGATTGCAGAGAAAATTTTTCACGGCCTTCTTCTATTCCGTTGATTAAAGGCCTTTGGAAATCCTGACTTTTACTTGTTTTTAGCAACTTTTATTTTTTTTCCTTGAACCAAAGAATAATATTGTTAATAACTTGGAAATTTTCTTCCCAGCACGAACAGTGCCATTTTAAGAAAGATAGTTTTACGATCAGCATTGTTCCATCCTCAGCGGGTGCCGCGTTAGTGATGTGAGGGCTCTCAATTCGTGGCCAACGTAACGCCCATTTGGCGACGAATTTGGGAACTTTGGCGACAAAATGGATGTACTAGAAAGTTCAAGAATTTTTCCGACCGGTCCAATAGAAATTGAGATGTGCCCTGATTGGCCTAGAAAATTCTTGTCCTCGCTCCCGGGATCTATAAAAGGTTGGCAGACTCAAGCTGAAGAGAATGTTGAACTGAATGGTGTGTGGCGATTGAATTGAGCTAGAAGCGGAGCTGGGTAAGAAAACAAGAGACGAGTTTTCGAGAGGATAGTGAAGACCCAGTGTTGTGTTTGTAGTTCAAGCGAGTGCTGAACTGCTGTGTGCCGAGTCGTGTTGACTACTGTGGAGGCAGCGACGTATAGCGTGAGGAGTATCAAGAGTGTGGTGGGAAATGGGCAGCTAAAGCGAGGAGACAGTGATAAGTTCAGCCGTCTGGAGAGATCGTAGAGCGAAGATACGAGAAACCTCCTCCTGTGGATTCTGTCTGTACTTTATGAGCTGTGGAAGATTACTACTTATGGGCTATTGTCTGTTGTTGTGTGCTGTACTGTGTTGGTCTCGCTGTACACATTTGTCGCCTGTGTGTTCGTCATCTTTGTATGTAAATAAACATAGTTGTTGTTCTTTAACTGAGGCCTGCTGATTGTGTGTTTTCACACTATACGCCCACCACCATAAACAGTGAACCTTCCAGACTATGAGAATTATTCGTAACAATATTAAAAGCAGTTAGACTTGCTGAGCTTCAAAATTTGTCCTACATAACGAGCATTTCCCACTTTGTCTTATGGCTTGATTCGGCACATAAATTGTAGCATCTTTGTTTCTCACCATTATTATTCATGCAGCTTTCTTTCTGATATTTTATGCCTAAATTCATAGCCAGCTCAGGTGCCGTCCAAGTCATCTGACTGCGCCTCAAAATTACGAGATCCGTCCCAAAATAGGCCTAGTGTTGCTTTAAAATGGGACGTTAATACATCAAAACTAAACTAAAATTAGTTTGGCAATGTTTAACGAGATTTTGATTTTGCGGAACGCAATTTCAGCTTTCTCGTATACCGAGTACATAAAGAAAAGTTATTGTATTGTATTGCTATTGTATGCTAGTGTTAAAAGAAACAGCGAACCCTTCCCCCTCCTCCCCCCATAACATCAAACTGAAAATTTAGACATTTTTACGAAATTTCAAAAGTTCGAAAAATGCATTTTTGGAATACTTTCATTATATCTGAGAAATCAAAGAATAAGTTGATAAATGATTAAAGAACAGCTTTACGATCCTGAAACATTGGGCTGACAGTGAAAGCAGAGATAACGAAGAAAACAAAACCTCTTTTAATTTAGAAGAAATTTTACCAGTTGTTAAAAGCTGCACAGAAGTTATTTGTTTTTAAAAGGGAGATCCCCTCCAAACGAAAGGGGGGGGGAGACCTTTTAGAAGAGACAAATGTCTCCCATCACCAAACATTTAATAAGTAACAGTTACAAAAAAAGCAGCCTAAAAAACAATTTGCAATATTTAACTACTTGTTCCTAATCTAATATAAAAGAGAAATTTTTGTTTGCTTGTATTTCATGGGCTGCCTTCCAGTTCATCCGATTGCGATAAAACTTTGTCAACGTATAGCTTGAAAACGCGAATAATTAGGCATTGTACGTGTATCATCTGTGCGTAGTATAAAATGAATCGGATATCGGAGTCCCTATTAATATATCGGAGTCTCCTGAAAGCGTCTGTATGTTGAAACCACAAAAACTAGAGACATAGTTAACGGATACTGGAGATATTTATACCATTTTGTACAGCATTTATCAGGGAAGATTTAAGTACATTAAAATCATATCAAAATAAAAAGGGGTGCTTTATAATTGCGGTTTTAATTTATCCGCGCATGCTCGCAAGATTCCTGGTATGTATCTGCGATAAATTTCTTCATTTATGTTGTCGGCTTTGCTTTAAAATGAGGAGCTGGGTTTCTTAAAATATAGATTTATTAATCAGTTATATAAAAGCATTACTCATTTCTTCGAGTAATAAAAGCAAGAACATAATTCTACATGAAAAGATACCCGGTTGGTGCATGTCTTAAAATTTCACTCGCTCCTCCTTAAGTCAACATCAACATCAACGCGAAAATACATACAACTTTTATTTGTCTTTGCCACACCTCCAGTGTTGCCAACAAAAATATATAAAGCATGCACTAAGCGTATGCAAATTGAGATCATGGTCTGGGATTGAAAAATATGGGTTCAAAAATATATAACAATTTTTGTCTGATTTTAAACAGTAATTCAAATCTCAGTATCCAAAAAAAAATCCAATTTCAACATATTTTTATGTTTGTTCGATGTTGCATAACGTGACCATGTCATATCGGGTAGAGAGTAGACTTAAATTTAAAGTAAATTTTTCTTCTTGGATGCTATGCCAAGGGCAACGCCGTGCGGATACTGCTAGTACCTAATAAATAAAAATGATTGTTTGTTTTTGTTTTATGGACTGCAGAAATGTTCATCCGATAATGACAAAAGCTTCCCAACTTATTGCTTTTAACTTAGAAAATCCATATTTTTCACACGGCAGTTTTATGATGGATGCTTGGACAGCCAAGAAATTTTTTGTTTTGCTAAAGACGGAAAAAACAAAACAAAACAAAATTCTACCCTAAACAATACTAAGAAAGTAAAAAATAAATTTAAAAAAATTGAAATAAGTTATCTTACATTTTATGTTATCCAGTGTGAAGATTGCTATTTTTAATGTATTGTTTGTTTTAATTAATAAAAATCATTAACCAATTTAAGCACGTTTGAAAAAATCATGTGACCATCAGAATACGCATGTGTCGATATATCGAGAATCTAGTATATTGGCGGTTCATTCGGGCATGTGACAATCATCTTTATTCTTTTCAAATAACCCTAAAAGAGGAAAATTGATAATGTCCCAAAAGCGATAAATCGCCAATTTTTTTGCCCGTTCATTTTGTGGCTTCAAAAAACTCAAACCAATATAACATCGTGCTTAAAAAATAAAACGTAATAACGTTGCCATTAGCTTAAACTTTTTAATCACAAATTAAATTTCTATCTGTAAAAGAATTTTTGGTAAAAATGTCGCAAATGTGACAACCTCTTGCATTATTTTCTAATAATCTTAAAAGCGAAAAATGGATGCCTCAAAATAGATAAATCGCCAATTTGTTGCCACCGCTTTTTGGGGCTTCAAAAACCTCAAACCAAAACAACATCATGTTCTCACTTGATAAAAAATAAATAAATAGAATAAATATTATTTGTACTTCTCTTTTATATATCATTCAATTTCAATAAATGCGTCCATTTCCGATAAGAAACATTCTTTCTATCGTTCCTAATGAAACAAGATAGCTATTTTAAATTTCAAATGATATTTCCAAAATTATTTCTTCTACGGCAGCAACCAGTCGGATCTCAGTTTGTCAGTATTAATTTTTTTTATTAAACATTTATTTCAATTATCCTTTTTAATTACAACAACGTACATAATCACATAAATTTTGTATACCATCTTAATTGGAGCTGCGCCTGTGATATTTTTTTCATTATAATAATGATGCTTCGGAACGCGGTTTTGCCACGAATGACGCAATCCCTAAATTCGGAAAGGATGTGCTGGAGCCTGTCTGCAACAAACCGGAGTTGGTTCGATTCTGAATAATTAACCACACATCGATATATCTACCAGTATTTAATCAGTTTTAGAACGCAGGCCAGAGCTACATTAATAATATTCGATTGCATAATTATCACCAATTTGCATTAAGCACCCAAAAGTTTTTTTTTTTTTTTGTACTGCAGCGATTGCAAAAATTCTATCGAGCACAGTTCAAAATTAAATGTTTGGATGGAGGAGAAAAATGTCGCATATTATTTTACTCCACATTTTAATTAGCCGTCTAATAATCTTGTTTAAATCTA
This sequence comes from Argiope argentata, assembly GCA_026289955.1. Lineage (NCBI taxonomy): Eukaryota > Metazoa > Arthropoda > Arachnida > Araneae > Araneidae > Argiope > Argiope argentata. The sequence goes on from JAOUZG010020842.1 coordinate 2,413,225, forward strand.
TTTTTAGGTTCCATCACTTCATTCGAGAAGCTCTAATTAAAATTCCCTGATCTAACAGCTTCTCAGACAAATTCTCAACAATGCCTCACTTGTAATTAGTTCCCGATGATGAGCAGGTGTGATTTTCGAATCCTTTGAAAACTCGCCCCTTTTCTTTTCACTTTTCCTTCTTCCGCGTCACATGAAAGATTTCTTTGTGATGAGTCGACGCCCGATCGACATTTCAAAGGGGCTCTCTCGAGAAGAGGGGCTGCGATTTCCCAGTTTTGATATCCCTTCTTTCTGATCAGTTGGAATTATTGGAATTATTTCAAAATATGCAAATGGCAAACCAATGAACGAAGTTCATATTTGATTGTACTTCTCTGATGAAATACACTTTATTAATTGGCTTTAAAAGGTAATCGGAATTGTTGTCATAAACATTATTTAATTTTTTTCGGAATTCTATAATCCTCGCTTTGTAATAATTGAAAAAAATATATTGCAGCAAGCTGGCGAATGGGTGATTGGCCATGATGGCCTAGTGGTAAGGATCAGAATCGGTAAATTTCAGGGTTCGAGATCCGATTCGCTCGCAGAACTGACGTGTAAGCGGATGAGGCTCTCCCTTTGATGTGGAGGGGGGGGGGAGTGCTATCTCAGGTGTCGTCCCCGTCAAGGTAATATAACTAAACAAAAAAGTCTTCTGTAAGTTCCTGTCGTTTTGTAATGGTGGCTGAAATTGTGTCTCAGCAATCGTGCCGTGAGATAGCAAAGAGAGAGTACAAATCAGATAAAGCTTCATGGCATAGAATTTTAATGTATTAACCCTTTGGTTACATTTGACGTACCAATACGTCATGCATTTGTTTAAGATGTACATGACGTTCTGTTACGTCTTTGAAACAAGAGAAACTAAATTTTTCTAGAAACTAGAAACTAAATAAATTATTAATATTTTGTTATTTATTATTGCCAGTTTATTTTTTAAAAAGTATTTTGTAATACTAACCGCCGAAAGTTATTTCACTATTATGTAGGAGTAGTTCTTACTTACCGACAAAATAAAATAAGCTCCAAGTGCAAATTTTTTTCTCAAATAAATGTGCACCCAAAGCGTTATTTACTCCAGTTAGGATTCTCTTTGACTATTCCAAATTTGGCTGATAAGAATTAAGAAATCAAGTGCTTATTTTTTAATTTTCCCTAACTTATTCGAAAACGGCGCAATTAATCTTTAAAAAAATCATTTACAGTTTCAGAGTACAGAAATAGGTTTAAAGTGAAAAGCAACTCTGTATATTAAGTTGCAAGAGTATAATTGTTCCAAAAATCTGACAATTATTCAAGGAGAAAATCATTTTTTGGAAAACAAATTTAACGAAAACAATTATAGAAGTTATCAGAATACGAATTCTTCTTCAAATATTTAATTTTTTATACTCAAATCTATTTATATTTGTATGTATTTATATGAATATCTAAATACAAAGTAGTCAAAATTAAAGCATCCTTACTCTAAGCTCTAAATACAGCGAACCACTCAGAGTAAAGGCTCCAAAATTGTTGTATTTGTCTGAATTTTACTATGCAAGATTAGAATAGGCTACATGGAAATTAATTTTTTGCAGGGAAATGCAAGAAAATTTCGCTTGGGAAAGATTTCATTAAATTTAAAAATTATTAGGTAAAGAATAAACTTACAAAGATTTAATTAAATTATTAAAAATCAGGAATATATTTGTAAATATTTACTCCCCGAAATTCAATACTTAATGTTAGAATTACAATTAATTTATAAGTTGTTTTGCATTCAAGAAAAGGAGGAAAAGGAAAAATATCTTACCAAAATACGAGAGAAAAATCATTAGTATTTTTGTAAAATGTCATTTATTTTTTAAGCTGATAATTATTAAAGGAAATGCATGTGTCAAGACATGGTTAATTGAATTCCTATTAAACATAACTCTGCAAGGAACAAAATGATTTCGTGGAAATTTAACAAAAGGCATACTCGAAAACCAAAACATTTAATGAAAGAAATGGCGTAAAAATCTTCCTCCAAATGGAAAAAGAATTCTATTCCAAATAGTTGGAATAACATTTGCAGCTTTTCTTCGAAATGAATCAGGATGTTGTTCAAAACGAGTAATTTGATAAATTCCATTAAAAAATCAAATAAAGAGCTCGAGAATTCCAGTGAAAGAATTGAGATTTAATGAAATCTCTTTTATGGCTAAGAAATGCTATATTGAGTTAGGGACTTTAAAATCTGGTTGAAAAGAAATATTAGATTTCAATTAAGTAAAACACATTGATTAAAGTATCCGGTACGCAGTTGAAAATTAATTTTCAGTGGAAAATTCGAATTTATTTAATAACTTAAACATAAAGTCCCCTACTTCATAGATTCTAAAACATTTTTTTATTTTTAATCTAAGTTAAAATTACACATTGTACAATTTTTTAATGAGAATGAGTCGAAATTGGTAAGAATTACGGAAAATATTAAACGAGAAATGAATGATTTATTCTTTTTTTACCCCAATGTTCATCGAAAATAATATTAAAAACTTTTTGCACTTGTATTTTATAGAAAATTTGCAGAAGCGTTTGTTTCTATTGTATTTTCGTTAGCTAACGAGCAAGCATATTTTTAAACGCATTTTCTAAAAAATTATTATAATTGCTTCATGTGAACGTTTAATAAAAAAATAGTATGCATAAAGATATGCAAATCATAAAACTCAATGGAATTTGACATCCATGTGTAAAAACTTTTGATAATGTACGAGACATTTTCATTTAAGATTAAATTAGCCAGTTTTTACTGTCACTTTCAGTTCAAAATACACAGTAATTTTAACAAAAAAAAATATCGAAGAAACTTTCAACTGCTAATAAATGAAAATGATTTTTATCATGCTGCAGATAGATTCTAGATACTTCACACTCTAGATAGTTTCAGATGCACATATATGAAATGACAAATTAAAATTTTCAATTACTTTTTAATTAAACTATTTTTCTTAACATTATTACAGTTTTAATAATTATCAAGTTTAGAATACGATGGTAATGAAGACACTTTTTCTTCCAGTTGTGATCTTTTACAGATTTCAATTATTTGGCATTAGTGATTAAAGATGATCAATCTTCATTTTAAAAATATTGTTTTTGAATCTATTTTTCAATTCTTACAATTAGTTCACACTCTCCATATATATATATATATATAT